>CANTUT010000811.1:245000-262062 GCA_947687605.1 Reutealis trisperma | reverse complement strand
GAGATCGGACAACGAATAAGGCCGAAATTGAGTTCAAAATTTTCTATCTAGTGAGCATTTTGGTGGCTCGTATGGTGGTAGATCGGCGAAAAGGTTATTTCAGCAGACTTGTCTCGACATTGGCTCCTCTCTGGTCCAGTGCATGCATTGGGGCGATGTGTAGACAGCGACAAAAAATGCAGTCAAATGGCTGCACCTCTCTCTCTCTCTCTCTCTCTCTCTCTCTCTCTATTCTATCTTCCTTCAGCTATAGCAGCTGATTGGTCCTTTGGGACCAATCAGTCTGCTTCTTCTATATAATAATAATAATAATAATAATAATAATAATAATTAATAATAATAATAATAATAATAATAATAATAATAATAATAATAATAATAATAATAATAATAATAATAATTTAAATTTAAGAAAATTATCATATACTAATTTAAATTAAGAAAATTATCACATAATATCAAAATATCATTTACTTTAATTAATATTCCTTCGTAAAAATATCTTTTAAAAATATGAAAATTCAGGGTTTTACAATCTCTCCCCCTTTAAAAAAATTTGTCCTTGAAATTTAAATTAAAATAATGAAATTGAAAACATTATATTCATTATCCCAGAATAATAAGAATTCATTTTCTTAAATACATAACGTAGCTATAAAATACATAAATACAATACAAAATATATCAATTAATTTCAAATAAATACGGGTATTTCTCTCTCATCTCAGCCTCTACCTCCCATGTACACTCTTCAATTGAAAGATTAGGCCACAAAACTTTAACTATAAGAATTTCTTTAGAACAAAGTTTTTAAATTAAAAAATCTAAATAGCTATTGGAATTTCTTCATAAGATAGGTTTTCACAAACTTGAATCTCTTGAGGCTGCAATACATGGGAAGGGTCGGGAACATACTTCATCAACATGGAAATATGAAACACAGGGTGAACATGAGATCCACTGGCAAGTTCAATCGATATGCAATAGCCCCTACTCGCTCGATAATCAAATACGGACCAACATATCTTAGTGCTAACTTCCCTTTCTTACCAAATCTCATTACTCTGCTCATAGGAGAGACTTTCAGAAGATAAAATCGCCTACTTCAAAGGATACATCCTTTCGCATGTGATCCGCATAACTCTTCTGCCTACTAAAAGCTATTTTTAATCATTCTTGAAATATAGGAATTCTTTTTAAAGTAATTTATACTAACTCTAGTCCCAATAATTGTTTCTCTCCCACTTCTTCCCAAGATATAGGAGATCTACACTTTCTGCCATACAGAGCCTCGTACGATGCCATACTGATGCTAACATGATAGTTGTTATTATAGGCAAATTCAATTAATGGCAAGTGTGAATCCCAATGTCCTCCAAAATCAAGTATACACATGCACAGCATATCTTCCAATGTTTAAATCATTCTTTCAAAATGACCATCTGTTTGAGGATGGAAGGCAGTACTAAAGTCCAATCTTATACACAAAGCATCCGTTTGAGGATAGAAGTGAATTGAGGTCCTCTATCTGATACAATAGAGATTGGTATGCCATACAAGCAAACAATCTTTTCCATGTATAACCTTGCATACTTAGCAATTGAATAGTTGACTTTCACTAGGATGAAATGAGCTTATTTGGTTAATCTGTCCATAATCACCCATCATACCCAGCTATGGTGTTAGGTAATCTTGTCACAAAGTCTATGGTTATTCTTTCCTATTTCCACTCAGGAATGGGAAGTGATTGTAATAATCTAAAAGGTTTCTGGTGTTCTAACTTTACTTGTTGACATAAGAGGCATCTAGAAATGAATTCTATGACATCCTTTTTCATACCTTCCACTAATAAATGCTTTTCAAATCATGATACATTTTGGTAGAACCTAGATGTATGTTATATGTTATAAGGTGAGCCTCTTCCAAAATTTCTCTCCTCAAATTGTCCAAATTCAGTACACACAGTTGTGAGCCAAGTCTAAGCACCCCATTATCATCAATCATGAATTCACTATTATTTCCTTCTTACACTTCCTCTATAATTCTACATAACTATGGGTCACATCGTTGAGTTGCCTTAATCTTTTCTCTTAAAACAAAATGGATTGTAAAGTGTGCCAACAATATTATGGTATTGTGCACTTCCAACTGCAATCCATTATCAAACAATTCTAGTAACTCCTTAACTATCGGTCTTTTCTGAACAATAATATGAGCCAAACTACTAGAGGATTTCCTACTTAAGGCATCTGCTACAACATTTTCTTTACCAGGGTGGTAAAGAATGGTGCAATCATAGTCCTTAAGAAGTTCCATCCACCTTCTCTATCTTAAGTTTAAATCCCTCTAGTAAAAAATATACTTTAGACTCTTGTGATTTGTGTGTATCTTATAAGTCTCCCCATATAAATAATGTCTCCAAATCTTTAATGCAAAAATTACTATTGCCATTTCTAGATCATGAGTGGGGTAATTCTATTTTTGCTTATTCAGTTGATGAAAAGCATAGGCAATTACTCTACAATGTTGCATTAAAACATAACCCAAACTGACTCTTGATGCATCATAAAAAATAGTGTAACCACCAATACCCAAAGGTAATGCTAATATTGGAGCTAAAGTAAACCCTTAAGCCTTTGAAAACTTTCTTCACATGCTTCTGTCCATTGGAATTTAATATTCTTTTAGGTCAGACGAGCTAGAGGAGCTGCTATCTTCGAGAAATCCTGAACAAAATGATGACAGTACCCTGCTAATCCCAAAAAACTATGAACTTCAGTGACTGTAGTAGGCCTTTCCCAATTGGTGATAGCATCTACCTGTCACACCCCAAACCCGAGGCACGTGACTGGCACTAGGACATGGGAGATGCACGTGGCTACCAGTGCCCGTAGTAAGCCTAACCCAAAACACACAACTGAAAAGCCCAACTGAAAAAGGCTATGGGCCCAAATAGAGTTAAGCAGGTCCAAATAATATCAACACAATATAAATATTCTTGGGCTAACAAGTCATTTATTCCATATATCTCAGAAAGTAATAAATTATAGAAAGGTTCTGCTTAACTCAATGATTACAGCTCTTTACAATACATAACTGAAATAATACACAAAGCACAAATACAAAGTGTAACATTGCGGAGTTCTAGAGTCATAATTACAAATGTACATTTATTACATGTATTCTTAATATCCCATTAATACAAGTTACTGCTAAAGGAAATTGGCAGTCTACTCAATTACAATTCTTTCACCGGCTCATTCCCCGACCTGAAAGCCATAAGATGAATAGGAATGAGCGTCCGACTCAATGAATGATACCAGCTAATATATTAAAATGGTATCCCTCAAATAGACTGTAATTCACATGATATGCACTATGTCATAGAAACAAACAGATCATCCAATCAAACAAGGATGGGGTATGGTCCACAGTACCACACTAATCTCAATATGGGGAGCCGATCCCCCTGTCCTGGCTCTTTGAATCCAATAATCTGTCTCTTATATCCAAAGGGCCTGGCCGTCACTGGTCTATACCACACAGCCCTGACCCGACTGACAGCGGCCCTGGCGATGAGCAGGCCCGGCCAGCATCCATCAGTCATAGCTCATCTTCTAAATCCATCATAATCCAAATCATAACCATAACAAATCCATAATCCTAGGTGGTACTGTATCCTCCCGATCTCCATCCATCAATCACAACCATAGTATGGCAGAGAGTACAGAATATCAATTCATCATTCACAGTCAAATGTTACATGGTTATATATGCAGTAGTAGTGCATAATATACATATATATATACACACAGCAATGCATATAAAATGGAAACAGGATAATATATCAGTGAGTATCACTTACCTAACTGTCGACGCTTCTGATCGACTTCTCTCAGAGGAACCAGGAAGACACCAGACACCGACACCTCGCCACAGTGAACATTATCATGATAAGAATCACACTTAACCCCAGAATAGACTCAACAACCTAACAAATACTCAAAGAACTACTAAACATAAAATAACTTATATAACGACTGAAATACAAGGGTTTCGGGTTAACCTTCATAAATTCTGAGTATACAGACATCGAGGATCATGCTAGAATGTTGAAACAGAACCACTGGACCTCCCCACGTGCCACCGCTGGCAGGCCACGCGCCACCGCTGCTGGTGGCGGATCTGGGGAAACTCCCCACTAGCAGGTTCACCGCAACTCTAGGAGCACAAAAACGGTCACCACTCACCGTCACTCACCCTCCAGCCACGGGAAAATGCCTCCAAAGTGACGATTTTGCATTTTTCAATCTCCTCCTCCGGTGGTCCTCAGGGGGCAAGGTAGGTACCAAAATGAAGCTCTCATCCTCAGGAGTAGAATGGCACCAAGATCATTGGATTTCGCTGCCAAAATCGGCCAAAAAATTGAGTTGAAGTTGCGGCGCTGGCGGTCCTTCTCTCCTTGCGTACGCTGCCGTGCTGCCGCCGATCATCGTGCTGCCACCTCCCTCGAGGTCGCCAGACCTTCCTCTACCCAGCGGTGGTGGCAGTGCTCACCATGGCCCGCCGGAACGCCACCAACCTCCTCTCTCTCTCTCTCGGCCTCTCCCTCTCTCTCTCCCCCTTCCTCTCTGCTGTCCTGTTTATGTTATTTCCCCAAAACTCCCCGTTTTGCCTCTTGGACCAATCACAATGCTTTCCTTTTCTTCTTCTTTTTACTTAACTTAAAACATAGTTATGTTTATATATATATATATATATATATATATATATATATATATATATATATATATATATATATATATATATATACTAAACCATATAATATATACATAATGCTACACGTATATATATATATATATACAAATTACCAATAATCATAATAATAATACTAATAATAATAATGATAATAGCAATAATAATAGTAATAATAGTGATAATAATAATAATAATAATAATAATAATAATAATAATAATAATAATAATAATAATAATAATACTAATAGTAATTATAACAAAATCCAAATATCCGATAAAATACTATAATCAAACTTATAATATTAATTAATACCTTTATTAATACTCAAATATCAAAATACAATCCAAAATACAATTCTCCAAAAATCCACATTAACATTATCAAATAACATACATATATAATATTATACTAAATTTACCATTAATAATACATATTCAAATTATCTAAATATTTATAATTTAATAAAATATAATTCCAATTCTTACTTTAATAAGAAAAATAATAAAATAATAATATGTTTCCGTACGAAAATAGAATTTTATAAAATAAATGAAAATTCAGGGTGTTTCACTACCTTTTTAGGATCTATAGTTATACCATCTTTAGTAATTACGTGTCCCAAAAAAGCCATGCTGTCTGACCAGAATTCACACTTAGAAAACTTAGCATAAAGCTGATGATTCCTTAAAGTCTGCAAAACTATCCTCAAATGTTGGGCATGCTCTTCAAGTGTCCTTGAATATATTAAGATGTCATCAATAAATACAATGACAAAACAGTCTAAGAAGGATTTGAAAATTTAGTTCATCAGATCCATAAATGCCGCAGGTGCATTAGTAAGTCCATAAGGCATTACTAGGAATTCATAATATCTATAATGAGTCCTAAATGTAGTCTTCAGAATATCTTCTTTTCTGATCTTCAATTGGTAATAACTCGAATGAAGGTTAATCTTAGAGAAACATTTAGCACCTTGAAGCTGATCAAACAAATCATCAATTTGGGGAAGAGGATACTTATTCTTTACAGTCACCTTATTCAACTGCCTATAATCAATACAAAGACGCATTGATCCATCCTTCTTTTTCACAAACAACATAGGAGCACCTCAGGGTGATTACTCGGATGAATAAAACACTTAACTAATAAATCCTGTAATTGCTCTTTCAGCTCCTTCAATTCTACAGACACTATTCTATAAGGTGGCATAGATATAGGATTCATCTCTAGCACTACATTGATACAAATTTCTATTTCTCTGTTTGGCAACAAACTTGGGAACTCCTTAGGAAAAACATATGGAAACTCATTCACCATATAAATATTTTCTAACTTTCCATCATCCTTAGAGACATCTCTCATTAGAGATAGATAACCTTGATAACCACGATGCAACAATTTTTTATCACTAATTGTTGATATGAGATTACAAGGAGCATTACATCTATCTCCACTAAAAGAAAATTCCATATCACCGGGTATACAAAAAATAACTTCTTTGTTATGGCAATCGAGGGTAGCAAAATGAGTCGACAACCAATCCATTTCCACAATTACATCAAAATCCATCACATCAAGCAAAATCAAATTAGCAGGAATGTTCTGTCCCTTAACTAGACTAGACATGCTAGAAATGTTATGTCCACTAACAAGGTATCACTCATTGGAGTGGTAACCGAGAACAGACACTCTAAACTAATAGGCATTATATCAAGGTTTACTGTAAAACTAGGGGACACGAAAGAGTGCGTAGCACCCAGATATAATAATACACGAGCCTTAAAAGAACAAACAGGAAGAATACCTACCACCACTACATTAGAAGCCTGAGCATCTTGCTGAGTGATGGAATAAACTCTAACATGACTATGATTTTGTGCTCTACTCATTTGACCAGAACTCAATCCCTAGCTCTGACCTTTGCCTTTGCTTCCAAAACCATGACCCTACTGGCCACCAAATTGTCCACCTGGTGAAGAGGTATGTATGGGCTATACAACACTAGCAAAAGATCCTTGAGTGAACTCTCAAGAAATTCCTCTCTGTCCTCCAAATGAAGGGCAATCTCTAGCAAAATGACTAGGCTAGCCATATTCAAAACAAACACTTGAGCCTTGAAAGTATGGTCCTTAATGGATTCTTCCGCATCTAACATATATAGCAGTGCCTGAACTAGGTCCTAAACTACTAAAACTAGAGCCACCACTACTGCCACTAACACTTCTACCATGCCTCACTGCTCCTTTGTGTTTGCCCCTACCTCTTTATCTAAAAGAACCTTGCAAGTCCGAAGAGTAAATAGCCATAGAAAAAGTACTACTGGTGCCGACAAACTCCGAAGCACTCTGTCCTTCCCTTTTTCCAATTCCTTTAGCTTTCTTTTTTTTTTTTTTTCCTCTAAGGCTAGCTCAATATTTATTACATTATCTACTAATTGACTGAGAGGTCAACCTTGATGCCTAGTGAGCAATGACTCGAAGTCCTCTTCTAGAGCTCTAGCGTATCTGAACTTTTTGGTTTTCTCATCTGGCACAGCTGGTGATATAAATTTACACAGTTCCAGGAACTTACTAGTAAAATATGCTATAGAAGTCTATTCATCCTTCTTTAAACTCTCCAGCTCAAACATCTTCCTATGTACAAACCCATAAGGGACAAACTAGGCTAAGAACTTGCTAGAAAACTCTTCCTATGGCATCTATTTGTATTGAGACCTGATGTAATCTTTATGCTAAGTCTAGGCTGGCCCTTCTAACGTCCTACTTGAAAAACATATAGATCTGGCATATGTACAACCTAACTCTAAACAAATTTCTTTGATATTATCCAGAAAATCATGAGCCTACTTTTCATGCTTAGAGAAAGTAGGAAGATGATATTTAAGAAATCTTTATGTGGAAATAGTAGAAGTAGTAGCTGGGGGAGGTGGCAGATTTATTCTAGTCATATTTGACATAATTCTTTGAAGTCCAGCTAATACAGCCTCAACTGCAGGGGTTTCCTCAACATCTTACCAGTGCCCACCTTGGCCTTCTGGGTTTAGGGCTACTAGCCCTATAGAGCCCTCCTTTTCTAGAGCATCCTACTCCCTATCAGCTACCTAAACTCTCGTAGATGCTCTCCTAGATTTGGTACTTATGATACTAAAAGGAAACCAAATAGTTTATCAAGTAAAGAAAGATAGTTCTTACAATAAAATGTTTTATGTAACCTATCAATATCATATATAAATGCAATGCAATATAAGAATGAAGATAATAGAGGTAGTGAGGACACAAAAGACGTATAAGGACCCTAAGTTTTGCAATTGCAGTTCTTAAGAAAAGTAAACCATGCTTTGATACCAACTTTGTCATGACCTAAATTTCGAGGCACATAACCGGCACTGAGGCACGGGAAAGCTTAAGGCTTCCAGTGATCACAGTCACCCTGAAAAGTTTGACTGCTAGTAGAAATAATAAATAAATAAAATGAAATAAAGAATTCATAGTTCTTATCCCATGTCTATTCAATCTGCCAATAGAATAGCCAACCCACATCATATCATAAAAGTAATATACAATAATGATATCAGTATATATAAAAGTACTATTAATAGAGATTCTCCTTGCGAATAATACAAACAAATAGGTACCAATAATATCAAAATACATACCATAGTATTGTAATTGTAGAATTCTAAAATCATAGTACAATATTTACATATCTCACATGCTTTGTCGGAGAAGAAGACAGAGAAAGACTCAATAATAATTATAACTTTAAGCTCATCTTGTAACTTGAAAAATAATAGGGAGACAGGGCTGAGCATCTCAACTCAATGAATGATACTACTAATATGCTGACCTAGTGAACCAAATAAATATCTATGAATGTTATGCAATAGTGACATCAAAACAACCAATCATTACAAAACACATAAAGATGGAGTTCAATCCATAGAAACCATATTAATATCAAACTTAGGGAGTCGATCCCCTAATACTAGCTCTCTTAATCCAATAATCTATCTCTTATGTCCAATGGGCTCAGCCATCACTAGTCTATACCATGCAGCTTAACTCGATTGGTAGCGGCCCTTGCAATCAGTGGGCCTGGCCAGCATTCACCAGTCACAGCTCATCTTCTTAATCTCATCATAATCATATCCATAAATCCTAAGTGGTTTTTGTATCATTTTGCCTCCCTCCAACACACACACATAGAATATGCAGTACATTGATAAAATGGCAGACACAAACAGATGTCAAGATATATATATATAGTACATGAGTATTATTACATATATATATATATACATACACACACTCAATGCAATGCATGATTAACAAGAAAGTATATTAGAAGTGTCACTCACAGTACATAAGAATGGAAGCTGGAAGTTCACTGACTATGACTAGGGGTTGTCGAAGATGATCTTGGATGATCTATACAATGAAGTATTGCAATATTATCAGAATAAGAATATAATGATAATTATATAATCAATTTTTATTTGAACAACCTAGTCCCCTCTTGAAGTCAAGAACAATCTAAAATACTATATAATTACTAATTAATTAATTAATTAAAACTACATCTACTAAACTCTTCCATTAACATCTAAACCGACAACCTTGCTCAAAATATTGATTATAAGTTAAAAACTCGATATGGATCATGTTAAATGACACTTACCAGAATGTCATTGGAAAATATAAATAGTAACTGATCATAATGAATTCATCACCAAAGAACTCATCTCAAAGAGTAGAATTTGGAAACATATGTCACCCTTCTTGGTTGGTCGAACATTCGCCAAAAGCTGCGTTGGCAGTTTCTGTAGGTCATTGGATTATGATCAAAATAAACTTTAACCAAAATTAGCAAATGATATGCTAAATTAAAGCTTAAAGAAAGAGAAATCCAACAGTACCAAAATCATCTTAAACGGACAATGGATTAGGCTGGAATCGAGCTCGAAAGTTTTTTGTTCGATGAGCATTTTGGCGGCTGGTGGTAGTGATCGGCGGTAAGGTTATATCGCAAATGTGTCTTGATGTTGGCTCCTCTCTAGTTCAGTGTGAGTGACAGGGCGATGTGTGAATGGCAGTGAAAACACACAGTCAAACAGCTGCACCTCTCTCTCTGTTTGTTTTTGTCTTCCTCTTGCTGCAGCAGCTGATTGGTCCTTTGAGACCAATAAGTTTGCTTCGTCTATATATATATATATATATATATATATATACAAATAATAATAATAATAATAATAATAATAATAATAATAATAATTTAAGAAAAATATCATATAATATTAAAATATCATTTACTTTAATTAATATTCCTTTGTAAAAATATAATTTAAAAATATGTAAATTCAGGGTTTTACATTATTATCATTGAATTTGACCTTAATAAGTTGGATTCTAAGTTATTCAGGTTGAATTCAAAGTTAATATTGAGTTCAACATTTTTAGGATCGAATTCAACCTTATTAGAGTAGAATTAGACATTTTTAATATTGAATTTAATCAAGCATTTGAATTTTATCCTCTCTTCTCTCAACCATTAAAGATGTATAGTTCACTTAAGTATTTCATTAAAATATTGGTGGTTAGTTCCTAATGAAACCCTAAATCATAATACCTAACTCTAAACCCTAAATCTTTAACTCTAATCATAACCCGAAACCTTAAAGTCTAAACCCATAATAATAATAAAATAAATATATAACTAAGTTGTTATATGAAACTTCTAAAGTTGAGATCACTTATGAATATTAGACACTGAGTGAGCAATTGATTAGTTCTCAATGAACATAAGCTTTGAGATTACAAGTTTACAAAACATTTCCTAATCCTAATTAATTTGATTAAGCTTGATAAAATAACAAAGTTGATAAAGATATAGAGAAATACTAAGTAATAATTAAAATAAAAATTTTAAATCAAGTTGAAAATGCCACAATGATATAAAGAAAAACTAAGGTAACGTTAATAACGCGGTTGAGTTCAACATTGTTAAGGTTGAGTTCAACCTTAACAAAGTAAAACTCAACCTTATTCAATAATGAATAAAAATTACCTCCTTTTATTTAAGTCATATTAATTACTAAATAATAATAAAGGCTAAGCTAGCTAATGCACTCAGGGCATCTATAAACCTTTTAATAAAATAATAATAATAATAATAATAATATAATAATAATAATAATAATAATAATAATAATAATAATAATAACTATGAGTATGACACGTGTCTGGCTAGCATGCATGGCGTAAAACCTAAAATCTAACCCTAATTCAGAGTTTCACTATTGCCAAAGAGAGAAAGTTTTCCATTTTTGTCCTATTTTCTATGTTATCTAGCTAAAACTAATTCTTCTCATTTAGTTCCTCTCAATTCTCACTATTTGTAACCCTAACCCTAAATCACTCAAAAAATTCCACCACAGAGAGTTATAAAATGTTATAATAAAAGGAATCATAAAAAGGGAGAATCAAAGAAAGATACTAAAAATTTGAAGGGTAATTTCGGGTAAGAAAAAAAGAGAATGTCATTTTCTTTTAACTTTGTTAACGTTGAACTCAACTTTGTTAAATTAGGTTTTAGGTAAATTGGTAATTTGGTAATACTGAAAATAGGATCATTAGAAGAAATTATATTTTGGTATAACAACTATTTTTTAAAATTTTTTAACTGTCTATGTATAAATAAATAGAAGCAATGCATATATCATGTAGCCATGCACTTACTGTCAACTGTAGTAAAGCTAGCATTCTTAATCTCAATCTTAGATTCTTATTTTACATATATTTAAAGAGTCTTACTAATTTTCTTTCTTCTTTTTACATAAATGGAATCTAGTTCATCAAGATCCATAAAATCTAAGTCTGACAGGGGACATGTAGGTGGAAAAAGAAGCTACTATGTGAATGAAAGTTTGACTAAATTTAAGGATTAGTTAACTGTGGTAGAAAAGGTATGGTTAAGATAACATAGTTTGAAAGCAACCCCAATAAATTGTAATTTCATTGTGATAGTTGTAGTTTTTTTAGATTGTGGGAGCCTAAAATTGATGAATTTAATGTATCAGAATTAGTTGTATAATAAACATGCAAAATGAAAAAGACAGTAAATGTAAAAGGCATGGAGGTGTCAAAACTAGTGGTTGTTTGATTGTTATGTTATGTTTAATCATTGCAATTTTAACATTACTAAGTGTCAAAGTGTTTAGTAGGTAGTTTTAATTGGATATATTTTTATTAGAAAATGAAATGAAATGGAATATTTTTATTATAAAGTTGAATTTGATCTTATTATGGTTGAATTCAACATTATTATGGTTGAGTTTAACTTTATTATGATTGAGTTCTAACATATTATGGTTGAATTCAATAATATTATGTTAGAATTCGACCATATTATGGTTGAATTCAACCATATTGTGGTTGAATTTGACATTAATGATATTGAATCTGACCATAATAGTGTTATTAAATACTATTTTTTAATTATGTTTATTGTTTTCAATTTATGGTCTTTGTAATAAGAACAGACAAAGAATAATAGAGGAAGAGGCAATGGCAGAAGGACATAAGCAGCACCAAGAGGTAAGCACTCACTGCCTGTAGTGCCACCAATTACTGAACAGTCCATATCCAACATAGGAGAATCAATTACATCTGACGCAGCTGTTCCAACTCTAAGTCATCAATTTTCAAATGAAGTCAGTGTATCTAATGATGATCATTATATGCAAATTGATTCTACTAAGCAACTAACAGTAGATAATCAAACAACTCCTCATAGTAATAAAAGAACTAGGTTTGGTATTTGGAATTATTTTGTGAAGTTGTATGATAGTGAGGAAAACAAGACTAATAAGGCTACATGTATGTTTCCAATTCCAAAAAAAAAAAAAAGCCACTAGTTAAGTTGCACAGGGGTGGAAAAGATAAGATTTAGAGTACATTGACTTTTTAGAAGTGTCCTTCTGGGTATAAGAGATTGACCGCCTGGACTTTTGCTTAGTTAGCTTTTAGGGATGCGTTGGTAATCCGAGCACTGGCCCAATCTGCTAGAGGGAATCGAGATGCTTATTCAAGTTTAGGCTCATAATGAAACCCTCAAGTTTGGATTAGTTGTTTTTGAAAATGATTTTTGGGAGTCGCCACATTAATTTTATTTAGTTGGGAAAATATTAAGGAAAAAACCCAAATTGACTCCAATCATTAATTTTGCAATTAATTTACCCAAGTATAAAAATCATTAGTCTTTAAATCGAGTTGAGCTCAGGGACTAGGTTTTTGGTTAAATAATCTAAATTTAGCTCTTAAGTTTAATTTGACTTTGAAAATTAATTTCATGGATGACATTTATAAGATGATGATTATAAATAAAATGCATGAACATGGCATAATATGGATGCATGGGAAAATTGAAGAGCAAATAAAGTAAATCATTCACAAATTAAGGAAAGTGTTCCCTGTAGTCCTTATGGATTATAGGGGAACCACATAGTCACTCCTTACTTCAAAAAATAAATAATTTATTATAATTGAAAGCAGAGGGAAAATAGAATTAATTTTGGAATTAGATTTAAATTCCAAATGTACCTATGTACCCCATTGATTGGGGATCAAAACTCATGTATTTCATTCCACAATTAAGCGGAGGGGTTCAAGGGTTGATTGGATTGATTGATTTGATTTAAGTTTATGAGTGAGAGGAAAAGGTTGATACATTTGTGTTTGGAGGGCGGAGAGTTTTACCAAACAGAAGTTTCGTTTTATCAAGACCAAGTGATTGGATTAATTGAGAGATTAATTAATTAGTTAAAATGATTAATTAACTAATTAATGTGATGAAATAGATGGATGGATTAATTAATTAAAAAATTAATTAATTAATTTGGATAAAGGGTGGATTTGAAAAAAGGATTAATTTGATTTTGAAAAAGTGATTAATTAATTAATTAAAAAGATTAATTAATTATTTGAGTATTAATTTAATTAAAAAAGAGTTTTAGTTTATTAAAAGGATTAATTAACTTGATTAGGATGAGGTAATTAATTAATTAAAAAGATTAATTAATTAATTAGAGAGTGATTGGAGGGAGAAGAGGAGAGGAATTAGAGGATAACTATCAACTCTAACTCAAGTGGTGTGGAGAAATGAGAAATGGAGGGGGAGTATTTATAGGAAAAGTGGGTGAGAGTAGTTTACGAATTATAAAAGTGAAAAGATCAAAAGGACATAGCTGAAAAGGGGTTGAAAATTAGGTTAGAGGGGTATTTTGGATATTTTTCTACACATTAGGGGGACCACCTATGCTAGAGAGGCGTTGCACTAGAAGAGTGCAGCATGCCGTATACATCATTTGTGGTGTTGCAGGGCTGCCATGGGGTAGCCATGTGGTGTGGGCCTAGCTCATTTTTTAAAATTTTCTCCTATTAGGTTTTTGGAGGTTTTGGATTAATTTTTGAGAGTTTTAGAGTTCAAAAAATTCACCAGTCAGTTTCAGTAGACTTAAGTTATTTTTAAAATAGCTGAATTGTCAATTTAAGAGAAAATTTAGTCAATTTTGAAAAATTAATATTTAGTACAAAAGGTCTAGTCAGGGTTGGGTAAGTGTTAGTGTTCAAAAATTAAGTATCTTTCTACTAATATGCCTGAAAGCCCATTTTTTGCTCTGTGGCATTTCCCCCTTGACTCTTGCTAGCTAACCAACGAGCGGGACTGCCGTACTGGCTTTGTGTAGCACATTAATCTTGGCAGGTGTCAAGCAGCAGCCAGATGATGAGGGTGTAAAATTAAGGGTTTACAATTGGTTAAAATAATAAATAGAAATGAGTTATTATTTAGATTTTTAAAGACCTATATTTAAAAATTTTGTGGCAGCAATTTGTCTAGAGTTTGTCATTCCATCTAAATAAATTATAGTTAGAGACTGTTATAGAATGTTTATAAGTGAAAAGAAGAAATTGGATGAATTCATTGCCAACAATTGTTTACAAGTGAATATTAGTGTCACATTCTACTTTTGAGATATGACGGTCTTAGGGCATGAGTAGGCATAAAGCCACCAAAAACCTATAGAAACCATACTTATCATCAAATCCATTATGGTATTAAGTGAGCTAACTGCAATTAACACATTATCAATACCCAAGATCAAAACCTGAATTACATTAACTATCTTATACTACAATACTATATGTATACTTTTTAATGATTATCAATATTATTTGTCAATTAATTCATACATATTCCTTACCTTTACATTGTAATATATTCTTATAGGTCATTTAGTTTCAGTACACTATCTTCACTTATAACATTTAAAAATCCTTTTTACATTTTTAAATGACAATCTTCTTACACAAAAATCATTACCCATGATTTACAAGAAAGTCTAATAATGTCTTACATGAACAAATTATATTATATAATAATAATTATAATAATAAAATTAGAACATCAATTTCTATGAAGCATTTATAAAGTACATATATGTACTTACACATAAATAAACATAATAAATATTGTCAAAGGAAATTTTACTTTTAACTTATATGTCATCCCTAAGCAAAACTCATGCTTGAGCTTGGACTAGTCACTCTTTAATTTCCTGTAAAAAAATTTGGGAATGGGGGTGAGTTTATAATTTATTGAGTAAAAACTATACTACCATAGTTTGCATGGTTTAGTGTTTAATGTTTGTTAACAAAGAGAACACTTGGTTGACTTATACATACATACTAGTTGATAGAGAAAATGGTTGACAGTGATTGTCAATAATGCTTTTGGAAATTTAAATCAAATATCTTAATAATATTTAAAATCTTATGTTAAATAGCATATATGTATATTGTGCTTGAAATTAATTATCAAATATTAATAGTTTGCTATACTTTTGAAAGTCGAACCTGTGTGACAATTACTTTACTAAATTTGTAACTTTTCATTCAAATATGAATAATTTGCAATATGCTTCAAATATAAATTCAAGTAACTAATCATTGCTTCAAATATAATTTCAAATAAATAGTAACACATTTCAAACATGATTTCATATAATTGATAATATATTTTAAATACTGTCACATCCCATTTTTGGGATGGACAGCCTTAGGGTATGGGTGGCCATAAGGATATCAAAAACCCATAAAACCCCACTACCTGCTATCAAAACCATCATGGTATCAAGCAACCAAACTGCAAAAATCACATCAGTCATGCCCAAGATCATAACCTAAATCACATCACCATCTCATAACACAATTCCATATGCATACTTCTTAGTGATCATTAATAACTTTTATCGCTTAATTCATAAATATTTCTCATTCTTATATAAACAAATTGTATTACAAATAAAACATCAATTTCTATGGAGCAACTAAAATAGAACATATGTATACTTGCATATAAATGACAAACAACATCTTCAAATATGCTTCTACTCAAACATATTTGCCATCTCCTGGCAGACTCATACTTCAGCTTGGACTGATCACTCTTAATTTTCCTGTAGAAAAATTTAGGAAAAGGGAGTTAGTTTATGACTTAGTGAATAAAAATTATGTTACAATAGATCACATGGCTTGGTGTTCAAGGTTTGTTAACAAGGAGAACATTTGGCTGACTTATATATATAAACATGTTAGTTAATAAAGGAGATGAACGATAATAATTATCAATAATACTTTTGGAAACTTAAATCAAGTACCAATAATATATTTAAATTTTTATATTGAATAGCATAAAATGTATAGTATTCTTAAAATTAATTATCGAATATAAATAGCTCATTATACTTTTAAAAGTTAAGTCTACATAACAAATATTTTAGTAAACTTGAAAATTATCATTTAAATATAAATAATTTGCAAATACACTTCAAATAGAAATTCAGTAACTAACCATAGTTTCAAATATACTTTCAAATAAATAGTAACACATTTTACATAAGATTTCATAAAACTGATAATATATTTTAAATACTTTCTTTAAATAACTAATAACTTGAAATTCAATTCAAATACAATTGTAAATACAACTTATAAAATACATTTCAAAACTTCTTTTATCTTGTAATAATCTTTAGAATCTTTTACAATAGATGAGAGAGGATTTTAATCCATATCTTCTCATCAACACTACAATAACAACAGCTCTTCTTGTGGAGCATTTGCCATACATCTTGTACTTCCTTGTAAAACATCATTCATAAAACACTATCATATCATGTCATATCATTAGTAGAGATTTGGTCTATAATAGTTGCATACGGATTTGATTTATGCATCTTATCATAAT
>CANTUT010000811.1:0-237500 GCA_947687605.1 Reutealis trisperma | reverse complement strand
AATAGTCATGAAAATATTTGAAATTAAATTAACTATGTACTTGAAAATTATATGAGTTATATACCTAGATATATCAAAAGAGGATTATTTAAATAATTTAAACTCTATTAAAAATCAATTTAAATAACTTATTCGATATTTAATAAAATTTGTTAATCAAATCGTATAAAATTAGTCTAAATAAATTCATAAAAATCATACAATTTTATTTTCACTTGCTTAATAAAATTATATTAATATTATATATGTAATAGTTAACTATATACATGTTTACTAATAATTTACAAGAAAATTCATACAACTTACTAATAATCAACTATACAATTAAAAAAAAATTATCAAGGATTTAATTTCATTTTAAACAATTTTTATACAATTTCATAATGATTTCTATCTATCAAATTAACACTAAAAACAACTAAATACAAACAAATTAATAATTTTTCAAGTATTTAAACACTAGGATTAACTTAACGGGAATGCATTCTAGGCTCATTGAAATTGAATCTTCACAATCTAGCTTTGGAATCCAATCATATGTATGAAGGATGACTCATTGGAGGGTATTTATCACTAGCGGTGCATGGATCCATGTGTCGAAGACCGTCCAGTGTAGCATCGCTACTAAAGGTGGTGGACAGAAGCGATGTTGATGCTGTTTTGTTCATCTTGATGTTAGGAATTTGGATATGCCCACCACTCACCACCATGCTCCTCCGTTCTTCCAAAAAATGCTTTGAAATATTCGGTGGCTCAACTTCTGATCTCTTTCTTTGGTCATCCTCAGCCGACGAGCCAGGTATCAAATTGAAGCCTATGCTAACACCGTTCTATAGCCACCAAAATCACCTTCATCCATCGTTGGAATCGCGATTTAAATCTTCAGTGCTAGCGAATCTTTGTCTTGTGTATGCATCGCCGTCTACCATTCTTTCTCACCACTGCTACTTCCCTTGTGGTTGCCAGACACTCAGCTTCCATTTAGTGTTGGCCGTGCAACCCACCGTCAACCGATGGCTATCCAACAGCCCTCCTCTCGCTTTGTCACCTCTCCCTTCCCCTGCTCTCCCTCCCCAATTTCGCTGCTCCTTTTTTTTCTTTTTTTGTTTATATACATATTCATATATAATTTTTTTCCATCTTATAAATACATAAATTCTTAACAATTTACACAATTATTATTATTATTATTATTATAAACCAAACAAAATAACATTTTTATTTTATAATACTTTCAAAATTAAAAATAACCAAATTTATATGGAGATATTTTCTTAAATTATATTTTATTTTACTTTATCACAAATATCTTTATTAATAATATTCTTATTTTTTTTATACTCATTTTTTAAAATTAACTATATGATATTAAACCAAAAATTTTTAATACTTAATTTCTTAAAATAATTTCATTCCTTAAACTTATCAATAAAAAAAAATAATAATCATATTTCTTATTAATCCAAAAATTACAAAAAAAAGAAATTGGGTTATTACACTTCTTATGTTAGATGGGCTAGGCCAAGCGGCTAGAATAATTCCTCTTCCTAGCAAGAGTCAATACAGTGTACACAATATGATGTTCTTAACAATAGATAAGGAGATTTCTGCTTGAAAACTCAAAATTTGATTAAAGTAATTTACAGAACATATAACATAAAATACTACAATAGCTTCTAAGTCTTCATGTAAGAGATTGTAATGAATCAATAATTTTCATATAAGAAATTACAATCATTGATATAAAGAATTTCAATAATTCATAAATATGAAATTTCAATGTCTGCATATAGAGTTTAATTAAATTTTCAGAACTTATAAAATAGATTCAATTAAATCATAATAAGAGCAATAATTTAACTTTTAATTAATATCAATGAAAAGATTTAAATTTTCAAATAATACGGATAAGATTTTTAATAAACACTTTTAGAACTTATAAAATCATAAAGAATATATAAGTTTTAATAAATGCAAGGGGGGATTATCAAAAGACTTATCATTTAAACTGTTAACCAAATAGACATTAATAATATTTAAATAAATATTTTTGGAATGGCTTCCTTTATCAAGTGAAATAATCCTCGATTTTGGATAAACAAGAATTTTCGTGGAGAAAAGTTTAACAATAAATATGGTTTTCAATTTCAAATTAGCAATAGATATAGAATAGTAATTACTCACATCTACTTGTATATCTTTCTTTGGCTCATTGAATCCTACACAAAATTCCCTATATAATCTATTAATCAACTAATTTATGTTTTTATTAGCTATCCTTATAATCTAATTGCATAATCCATTCTTAGAACATATCAATTCTTATCAATTAAAATCCTATATACAATTCTATTGAAAATTCGGTAATATCTCCCTTAAAAATGGATTAATCCCCCTGAAAATTAACAAATATCTCAACTCAACAAATATCATAAGTTAATTATCTAGCTCTCCAATACAGAAAGTAATCCCATCCACCATTTCTTCTTAATTTAATTTTATTTATTAGTCTCATTAATAAAATATTTATTAAAATTATCTCATCTTAGTATTCAAGTGAAATAACTTAAAATTCATATAAAAACGCAAATTCACTATATATAAAGAAATTCATTACTTATATAATTAATATCTCATATTATATAGATTCATAATAATACTCCCACAAATACTTTAATCATATATATTATAATTATGTATTAACTAATATGTATATTTAAGAAAAATGCATAAATAACTTTCTTATTATTTAATCAAAATGGTAATAAAACCATATATAATTATTATTAATAAATTAATAAAATTCATATAATATTTGTCACATTCCATTTTCGGAGATATGACGGTCTTAGAACATTGGGAGACATAAGGTCACCCACGCCTGTAGAACCCACTTTTACTTATACAAATACTGCCTAGGATCGTATCAAAACCTCTTACATTAACTTAAATAAATCTTTTTTTTTTAGAAAACCTTAAGTTGTGGAAGCATAGTTAAAATATACTTTAAACATAATCCATAAGGAAATAATATTTAGAATCCAATTAAAACCTCGAAAGATAACATTTCAAAATAAATATCCAAAAATAATTATTCCCAGAGCATCTAAAGATAACTCTTCATAACATACTAAACTAATTATCTTAGACAAGGAATTCCCCAAGCGAAATAGGATGCTTGAGCCATCGCCTTGCCTCCTCATAATACTCACCTGGAACCACACAAAGAAAAAGGGGCGAGATAGATGATCTCAATGAGTAAATAATATGGCATATATGATAACATATATCCCTTTTTTAAAAAGAAACTCATAGCTTATAACACATAGTTCATGTTTTATAATTCATAAATCAAAGTTTGCAATTTAATAAGGTTTGCAGAAAATCCCACTTATTACTTGTGAGTGAAGACTCTTGCTTAATTCACTCTTAAGTGAAGACACTGCTCAATTCACTCGAATTTACATAAGTGAGTGAAGACACTTGCTTAATTCACTCTTGAGTGAAGACACTTCTCAATTCACTCGAATTTACATAAGTGAGTGAAAACTCTTGCTCAATTCACTGGTGAGTGAAGACACTGCTCAATTCACTTGAATTAGAGTGGAGACTCTTGCTCAATTCACTCATATTTATGGTAATCACTTATAACAATAGCACTTAAGAAAGTAATAACATGTATCATAATAGCAATAGCAGTTTAGCTTATTGAACAAAAGATAAATAACAGTGTGGTTCCAGAAAGAAAGTAAGGTAAGGCAACAAATCACAAAAGTACTTTATTGTCATTGAATAATCAAAATAGATTTGGACAAAATGTCCTTTAGCAACCTAAGCTTACAATGAAATCATTTAGTCATAATTAAAAATAGAAAAGAACTTGGGTTTCAAGATATCAAAGGTTGATATAACATGATAACTTGCACTTGTAACTTGAACGTAATGTTTACTCACCTTGTGGTTCCTTTGCTCCTAGTACATGTAGCCCTTTTGAACATCTAAAACTCCGCAGGCTCTAACATAAAATTTAATTCAATGCTTAGTATTTATCTAATTATGATGCTACCCTATCCCATAACTACCTCATGCATATATAACATTGACATACACTTAGAGTTGCACATATAAGTGCACTTCATCACTTGCGCATAACATGCTGACTTTAAAAGTCTTGTACACTTAGCCTTTATAAGCCCATATGAAAACACATTACAATCATGTCAATACCTTTCTAAGGTCAACACAATATCATTATCTTAATATAAATTCACTTTAATAATTATCTTAGCACACTTAACACTTCCATATATGTCAACTTAACAAATAACCTTATGTCAACTTAAAAATAACCTTTCAAGCATCGTGCTTATCTCATATGACCAATTCTTTCAATTAGTTTCTTCATAATCATTAATTCAATATTAACTTATCATACAACCTACTTTCACATTATCTAATTATATTCACATATTAATCACAACATAAGGTTAAGATACCTTAAGTATACCACATTGCCTCTAGGCTTGTCTAGGGTCATTCCTTTCACTAACATGCAATTTAATCATTTATTACACATATACACATGTCATTAATCATCAAAATACATTGCATAAAAATTATAGACATTGGGATAAAAATCTCATGGTAGGTCGAATACATCATGAAGGGAAAAACTGAATTTTTTTTACTTTTTGCACTTTCCGTCTATTACAATATTATATAGAAACATGGTTTGAACCAATATTTTTCATATAAATATAACAAAAATCATTTTCAAACATTAATCTACATGAATCATCAGCAATAAGTGTGATATGTACATGAAAATTCCAATTTTAGGTTTTAGGATGCAAAACCATGATTTTTCTTATTTTTGGTATTTTTCGGTCGTTATAGTAATATGTAAACATGTGATTTAAACCATTATTTTTAATTCAATCACAGAAAATATCAGTTTAGAACATCTTCATGTATGATTTAGCAGCCATAAATAATAATTATACAAAAATATTCCAAGTTTTAAGGCTTAGGATGAAAATAATGAGTTTTCGCGCTTTCTGTTCATTACAGTAATATTTAAACACATGATTTAAATCATTATTTTTCATCCGAACATAAAAAATTATCAGTTTAGAATTCATATACACACAATTTGGCAGCCACATGTATAAAACATCATAGAATTTTCCAACTTTTAAGTTCTAGCACAAAAACCTTGAATTCCTTTGTTTTCTGAAACTTTTCAGTCATTACACTAATATGCAGAATTATGATTTAATTCAATATTTTTCATCTAAACACATCAAAAATCAGTTTAGAATGCAATGATATTTAAATTGCCTCCCTTGGTATGATTTATGCATAAAAATTTCAATTTTGTGTTATAGGATTCACCTTTGGAGAAATCACATAGAGATGTTGGTGCTTTCAGTAGAAAAATTGATTTTTCTCTCAAGAAATCATCTACCCTGAATTTTATTAGTAAAAATTAGTAAATATTCAGTTCAAAATAATTTTTCCAAGATTAGTTTCATAAAAATCAAATAATAAATTGAAAGGAAAAGAAAAACCTACGAAATGGGCGAGAAATCACAAAATTAAAAGGTGGTTTTTTTAAATTTCGGTAGAGAAATATTTTGGGAGAATTTTTCTATCAAGATACAGAAAAATAGAGTGATGGCTGCTGGAAAGGGAGTGTTGGCCAAAATTTAGGTATTTAAATGTAGGGTTTTGGGCAATTTTCTAATAATACACTTAATGAGCTAGGTTAAGAATATTTTAGTGTAGTAGGCTTTTAGGTATTTGGACTTTTTAATTAATTTAGGGGCTGATTATTAGTAATTAAAAATAAAATATTTTTCTTATTATTTTCATTAAAATTTTACCAAAAACATTTATTTAAAAATATTTTAAAAATACTTATAAAATTAATTTATACTTAAAAATCACCTTTTTGCATGAAAATTCATTTTATGAAAAATAAATTATTTCATGCTAATGCACTTCATTTGAATCATTTATTTCACAATAATAATTCATATTATGCATATTAAAATTAATATTACATGCCACATACCCATAAATCACATCACACATGAATTTTCATAAAGTCACACATTTTGTCACAATAACCCTAAATTCAAATAATTTGTCATGAAAACTCCTAGGGCAGATGTGGGTGGTTACATTCTCCCCTCCTTAATAAAAATTCATCCTTGAATTTTCAAATCTAGTAGCATAACACACTCTGCTTAACTTCTCTGCCACGCTTCTGCTATGCCACTTAAACACAATATCTAATTATAATTAACCTATCGAATACAATAAGGCATATACTCATAATCTATCAAAATCACACTGATAAACCTTTAGCTTGAACTATACCTATGTTAATCTCTTATTCAAACAAATCTTAGACTAATCCTTTATAATTTTGTATCCCTTAACCTTAAACAAAATAATAGAACCTTTAATTTCACCTTCAATCAAATATAATCCCAAGCATTTCTTTTCCTCGTATCTCTATTAATATTAACGTCTATACTAATACTTTAATCACCACTTCCATTCATTATTTATCACATTAGTAATATAAGAATTAAAAAAAAAAATTCCAAATTAATAACTCCAATAAATACTCGATAATTCTCTTTCCATATTAATAATTATTACTTAGTCTATTATATCCTTAATAAATATTTTTGTGTTTAATACCTTATTGACATTACAATTTCTACATTTTCATCAGTCATCAATTAAAACATATTTAAACTTAACAAACATTCCTATATATATCATATCCCAAATGAACTTGAATTATATTAATTTACAATCCCAAATAAACTTCTCATAACTATTTCAGACTTACTCTATAATATATACATCATTATCATGACCTAATTACCTAATGCCTCGTAATTTTTATACCTTTAGCTTGTAATATCACCTCACTTTAGGTTTTCCACTTACATCTTGCAATACTTCACATTCATAATCATTTAAGTTATCCATATTAAAATAATAAACCTTCTAATAACATTGCTATTCAATGAAATCTTTATGCAACTCTTTTATCTTTCCAAATCTATGCCATTCTAGGTTATCTCAATAAAAATTCTTTCTGTACTAAAGATCACTACCAAATTTTCTAGTAAACTCAATTGAACATTATTATGTCTAACACCTTAAAACATTTCTCATCTAGAGGACTTAAATCCCTTTCAAGTATATTTAAAACTATTAAATTTTCAAAACTGCGTAGCATCATACTTATTCTTTTATCATCATTACAAGTCTAAGAATACTTATCCTTTTATGTCTCCCCCTTTTAAAAGAAATTTGTCCTCGAATTTCAGTACTTACTCATATGTTTTAAAAAAAAAGAAAAAAAAAATTAGGGATGCTTCTGCCATATCCCTTCCCTGACTTCCTAAGTATACTCATCCATTCCATGATTTCGCTAGTGGACCTTAATCGTAGGTATCTCCTTGATACATAAATTTTTCCCCATCCCTAGTTTGGAATTCTATTTGCTTTTTCTCTATAGTCAATACAAGCTCTATACTCGTATAGCTAATCAATTCCTATGATCACATCAAACCTCAAGATACCAAGTTCTAAGAACTCCATAGGAAGTTTTCATCCATCACTATTTACCTCACAATCCTTAAACAATACCTTACTTCCATCATTTCTCCCAAAGGATTCAGCATTACTAAGTGTTCATTGATTAATTCCTTATCTCTACCGAGACTCTTAGCAAAACACAAATGAATGCATAGCACCAGAATCAATTAAGCATCTTGCATAAAAAAATTTAAATGGGAATGATACCTTCTTCCTTCAAATAACACTAAATAAATATTCTTCCTCTGACTATACTCAATATCTACATAAGTGATAGAGAAATCCCTAACTTTCTTATTGTTCTAGCCTATAAGGTAGCATTTAAGCCAAAAATTCCTTGATATACTTCAATTACTTCATGCCATATACTTATGTATATATAATATAACCAATTTGTCTCATTCTCCTATTGATCATTACTAACTATCATTTCTCTTCTTATGGCATCAATCATTATTATCATTTAATAACTCCATATAATTCATATATCAAACCATTGTATCATGTAAGCATTTCATACCTCATAAATTATACCTATCAATCATTAATATTAGTTGGATCAATACCTAGTCCACTTCTCTTTCTAATCCACTTGACCCCACTATCAAATTATCATACTAACCATGCATCTTACATGAGTACACATCATATCATATCCTATCTTATATCACATATCACTTATCACATAGCATATATCACATATCACTTATCACATAGCATATATCATATATCACTTATCACATAACATATATCATATATCATAATCATGTAACATATATCTCATAGCATGAAGAATTCTCCTATCATGCAAAAGTGAATCATGCCATAAAAGAATCAATCCACACCACATTGCCAAGCAATCAATTAACATCATTCGCATCGTAGGAGTCTTCTTTTTTCTTAAGGTGGATCACAGGCACAACCCGTTTGAACATCTCCCTCCATGTCCTCTTGCATGCCACACCTGGTGCTCTAGGTCTTGGTCTTTGAGCAAGGGTAATCTTCTTAGTCATCTGGTAAAGAAATTGTAAGGCACACAAGCAAAAATTACAAAGAGTACTATAACTTATTAGGATTTGCGCAGAACTATACTAGCGATAGACTGCAAATGACATGATAGGAAAATTCCTATGCTCTAGGATCATACTTAACCTACCCAATAAATAGACAAGTCTAAACTAGACTTTAAAACTACAGCTCTAATACCACCTTTGTCATATCCTATTTTCAAAGACATGATGGTCTTAGAACATAGGGAGACATAAGGTCACCCACGCCTATAGAACCCATTTTTACTTATACAAATACTACCTAGGATCGTACCAAAACCTCTTACATTAACTTAAATAAAGCCTTTTTTTTTTTTTTAGAAAACCTTAAGTTATGGAAGCATAGTTAAAATATACTTCAAACATAATTCATAAGAAAATAATATTTAGAATCCAATTAAAACCTTGAAAGATAACATTTCAAAATAAACATCCAAAAATAATTATTCTCGGAGTGTCTAAGGATAACTCTTCATAACATATTAAATTATCTTGGACAAGGAATTCCCCAAATGAAGTAAGATGCTTGAGCCATCGCCTTGCCTCCTCATATTACTCACCTTTAACCACACAAAGAAATAGGGGTAATACAGATAATCTCAATGAGTAAATAATATGGCACATATGATAACATATATCCCTTTTTAAAAAGGAAACTCATAGCTTATAACATATAGTTCATGTTTTACAATTCATGAATCAAAGTTTGTAATTTAACAAGGTTTGCAGAAAATCCCACTTATTACTTGTGAGTGAAGACTCTTGCTCAATTCACTCTTGAGTGAAGACACTGGTCAATTCACTTGAATTTACATAAGTGAGTGAAGACTCTTGCTAATTCACTCTTGAGTGAAGACACTTCTTAATTCACTCAAATTTATATAAGTGTGTGAAGACTCTTGCTCAATTCACTTGTGAGTAAAGACACTACTCAATTCACTTGAATTTATATAAGTGAGTAAAGACTCTTGCTCAATTCACTCATATTTATAGTAATCACTTATAACAATAGCACTTAAGAAAGTAATAACATGTATCATAATAGTAATAGCAGTTTAGCTTATTGAACAAAAGATAAATAATAGTGTGATATTGGAAAGAAATTAAGGTAAGGCAATAAATCACAAAGGTACTTTATTGTCATTGAATAATCAAAATAGATTTGGACCAAATGTCCTTTAGCAACCCAAGCTTACAAAGAAATCATTTAGTCATAATTAAAAATAGAAAAGAACTTGGGTTTCAAGATATCAAAGGCTCACATAACATGATAACTTGTACTTGTAACTTGAACATAATATTTACTCATCTTGTGGTTCATTCGCTCCTAGTACACGTAGCCCTTTTGAACATCTAAAACTCCTTAAGCTCTAACATAATATTTAATTCAATACTTAGTATTTATTTAATCATGATGCTATCCTTTCCTATAACTACCCTATACACATATAATATTCACATACACTTAGAGTTGCACATATAAGTGCACTTCATCACTTGCATATAACATGTTGACTTTAAAAGTCTTGTACACTTACCCTTTATAGGCCCATATGAAAACAAATTACAATTCATGTTAATACCTTTCTAAGGTCAACACAATATCATTATCTTAATGTCAATTCGCTTTAACAATCATTTGACTACACCTAACACTTCTATATATGTCAACTTAACAAATAACCTTTCAAGTGCCATGCTTATCTCTTATGACTAATTCATTCAATCAATCTCTTCATCAATTCAAGATCATTAATTCATTATTAACTCATCACAAAACCTACTTCCATATTATCCAATCACATTCACATATTAATCATAACATAAGGTTAAGATACCTTAAGTATACCAAATTGCCTCTAGGCTTGTCTGGGGTCATTCCTCCAATCAACATGCAATTTAACCATTTATCATTCATACATACATCACAATAATCAACAAAATACATTACATAAAATTTATATACATTGGGATAAAAATTCTATTGTAGGCTGAATGCCCCATTAAAGAGAAAACCTAAATTTTTTTACTTTTTGCACTTTCTGTCTATTACAGTAATATGCAAAAATATGGTCTGAACCAAGATTTTTCATGTAAACATTACAAATATCATTTTAGAATATAAACATGTAGGAATTGGCACATATATAAATCCATATGCATTAAAATTTTCTAACTTTATGTGTTAGGGTGAAAACTATAAACCTTTCTTCTTTTCGATACTTTTTGGTCATTATATGAATATGTAAACAGACATTTTAAACCATTATTTTTCATTCAGTCACAATAAATATCAGTTATGAACATCAATATGTACAAATCGGCAGCCATTGACATGTCTTATGTATGAAAATTCCAAGTTTAGTGTTTAGGATGAAAATCATGAGTTTTCTAGCTTTCCGGTGTTTTTCGATCATTATAGTAATATATAAACACATGATTTAAATCATTATTTTCCATCCAAAAATAACAAATATTAATATAGAATTCATAAACATACAAGTTGGCAGCCACATGTATAAAACATCATAGAATTTTCTAACTTCTAAGTTTTAGCATAAAAACCTTGAATTCCTTTATTTTCTAAAATTTTTGGTCATTACAGTAATATACAAAATTATGATTTTGTGAGGCTTTGCCTGAGTATGGGTCTGATCCACTAAGTGGGATCAAAATGCTCATTTGGGTTCAAACTCACGATGGAACCCTTAGGTTTTGATTAGTTGATTTTTGAAAAGAGTTGCCACTTTGATTTTATTTTATTTGGGAAAAGATTAAGGGAAAAACCCAATTTGACTCTAATTAATATCTCAAAGGAAGAAGATCACTAGCCTCAAAACCAAAGAGGATTTAGGGACTAGGTTTTCGGTTTATTTAGAAAAATGATTAGTTTAGCAAATTTAATACAAGATGACTTAAAATAAATTTCATGAATAGTTTACATAATTCATGAACAATTATATAATGCTTGAATAAACATTCATCTAAAGCAATATGTGAACCCTCAAAATTGCACCTCCAATCAACCGTCTTTCAGTTACGAACCCACAGGATCAAACCGAGCTCGAATCAGAACTGACAAAAGAACCGAAACGGACGAAAAAGCAAGAAGCAGGTTGGACTATACGAGAGGCACGCTTGTTGTGCCGCCTTCTGGGTAGCATGCATTTCATGCCGCCGGCAAGGTGGCATTTCTGCCGTGCCGCCATAGGCGGCACTGAATTTGTGCCGGCAGCCAGGCAGCACAGCGTGTCGCCCGAATGGCCGGCGAGTCGCCGGTGCCGCCCGTGCTGTGACCTTCCGTACCGCTGGAACCCCCTCTGGCAGCTCTATAAATAGAGCCTCCATCAAGCTCATTTGGACACATATTCTAATGCATTCCAACGCATTCCAAGTCATTCCAAAGCAGTTGAGACACATTCCAAAGCATAAATCCTCTCTTATACTAACATACTTGTTGTTTTTAGATCCAAATTCCAAGTTTCTTTTGAATTCAAGGTGGAGTTGAGATCCAGAGCAAGACTCGTTCCATTCATCAGAAAACCAAGAAAAGAAAAGGTATAATCTTTTTTTTATTTTCAAAATTCTAAATTCAGATCTAGAATTCTCTTTAGGTTTAAAACTGAAAAGATCTAAAATTTATTAATTTAAGAATCAGAATTAAGTTAATAAACAAATCAACACCTTTTTGTAACCCTTCCTTCGCAAGAAGGAAGAATTGCGTGGGGTTTGATTCCTATTCAATAGGATACGCAGGCTACCATTCTGAAGGGCATCAACTCCAAAATCTTTTTATCAACATTTTGTCCTTTTTATTTTGATTTATTTACATTAATCTTTCATTTATGATTTTATTTTTAGCTTATTTAGGGAATGTGTGCTTTTCCTAGTACCCATAAGGGCTAGAGGAAAGATCCCCTCTATTTTGATCATTTTGATATTGTAATAATTAAGTAGGATTTATCTTGCTTATTTATTGTCATTCCATCTCATCATACATATATATATATATATATATATATATATATATTTATATATATATATATATATATATATATATATATATATATATATATATATATATATATATATATATATATATATATATATATATATATATATATATATATATATATATATATATATATATATATATATATATATCTGTTTCATTCATCATCATATTCCTGTTCATGCATACACAAAAATTCCTTTTTTTTTCAAGAGTTATTTTGCATTTTTAGCCAAACTAAAGAAAATCTATTTTCTTAATTGTGTAATTACCAAAACCTGATCCCTGAGCCCTCCTTGGTCACTCGCGAATCGGTGCATTTTCTATTGGGATAAAATCAAATTATTTTTGGAGTCAATCATGTTGGGTTTTCTTTAATTTTCCTAATTAAAATAAATAAATTACAGTGGCAACTCACTTTTCAACTTTCAAATTACAAAAATCAATTTTCTAAATTCACAGCGAGTTCCAATCGTGGAGTTTCTCCCAAAGAGCATTTCGATCCCTCGGCGGATTGGACCGGTGCTCGGGCGAGGCCTCACAGTTGGCGACTCCAATGGGGACCAAAATCTTTGTCAAATAAAGGATAAAGTGGATTACTTTTGGTATAATACCAAGTTCGGCTTTAAACACAAAATAACTCTTTCATGCATCACTACATCGGACTCCTTGTCCAAAAAAACCCTAGCTTCCTAGGAAAATAAAGGATAGAAAGTAACATCAAGTGGGCAACCTTCCTTAGGTTTACTTGCTGATAGTGAAATCATCTAGCTCATGACATATCCTCTAATCCTTTTAGAGGTGTAACGATTATGCACGTACCATTGGACCCACGCGAGGCTTCTTGTCTCACATGTGGTTAGGTATATCGCATCTCTAGCGTGATGGGTTCCCTTCAAACCATCCTAACCCTTTCATGTAATGACTCATAGAACCTTTCCTTTAGGATTGTATGTACCATAATACTGAAACTTGGTATGTCATTATCATGAAACCTTTTCCATTCATGCATACATGCATGCATGCATAAACCTTATAAAGTTGAAGAGTTTTAATTCCACTCAAACACTACTAGTCCCAATCATAAACCTATGTCGACCTATGGTCCCAATCAAGAGCTGATATATTCTATGATCTTTATTCCATACCCAAGCTAGAAACTGACCCAGCTTTATCTCTCTATCCTAAAGGTTGACAAGATGTCTGTTGCCGGAGATGAGACCATTACCACTAGAGTTGATGAGATCTTTGATGAACTTTTCACCAAGCTCTCAGAACACCAAGAGACCATTATGAAGAGGCAAGAGGCCCTTTTTCAAGACATATTGAAGGCCCAAAGGAGGGTTATCATGGAGGATGTCTGTGCCATGTTGGAACAGACCTCCCTCGCTTAAAACTCCACTGACCCAAAATCACTCAAATCTGACCCAAGACCCACCTTTTATCCTGTCTATAGATCCACTTCTAGAGTTAAATCTAGAGACAAAGAACCTGCAAACACTGACATTATCCCACCACTACCTATCCCATCACTCGAGTTCCTCAAAAACAACTCATCAACAAATCTCACTTCTGCCTTTACTTCCCAACCCGCGGATCCTTTACAAGGGAAGGAGGTTAATCCTAAGATTAAGGCCTGCATGGAGAAGATGGAATGTATGGAAAAGATGCTGCTGGGAATGAAAAAGAAAGAGGATCTGGTTGATACAGAATCCTTAAGCTTGTTCCCTAATACAAGGGTTCCTCCCAAATTCAGGATGCCCGAGTTTGACAAATTTGATAGGACTACCTGCCCTAAGACCCACCTCAAAGTATATATGGGAGCTATACATCCATTGGGTGTGGATAATCAACTCTTAGCCTAATTATTTTAATAATCACTAACCGGTACAGTGGTAAAATGGTTTGTAGATTTGGATGTCACTAAGAAATAGACCTGGGATGACATCTGCAATATCTTTGTTCAACAGTATCATTACAACATCGAGGTCGATGTAACTAGAAGAGACCTTGAGACCACCAAGCAGTATGCTAAGGAATCCTTCTCCTCATTCCTTACAAGGTGGAGGAAGAAGGCTTCTCAGATAGTGAACTGGCCTCCTGAAAATGAACAAATTGACATAATTGTCGAGAATCTTCTACTAGTTTACTAAGAAAGGCTACAGACTCAATACTTGCCTTCCTTCAAGGCCCTTATTGCCACTACTTCAAAAATCGAAGACTTGATTCAGAGTGGTTAGATTAAAGAAGAGACTGCATCAGGGTCAAGATACAAAAAACCAACTCATCAGGCTAATGTCACTTCCTCAACGAATCAGAAAGGGGGGGAAGTTAATACTTTGACTATCAAAAAGCCTATCAGGATTGAAAGAAGATAGTTTTCTGATCTTGGGGGTATGCCTATGAGTATTATCCTAAAGAAGCTACTTGAGGGAAACATGGTGAAACTTCTTGAGCTAAAACCAGTCCCCAATCCACTTCCTAAAAATTACAACCCACATGAGAAGTGTGATTATCATCAAGGACCTAGGCACAAAACAGATGCGTGCAAGGCCCTTAGACACAGAATTCGAGACCTTATTGATTCCAATGACTTGATTTCATCAAAAGCTCAACCCAATATCAACACCAACCCTTTACCTAACCACACAGTCAATGCCATAAATAATCATGAGGGAGTTGACCCCTTCTCTTTGATTGAGTCAAGTCCTAATTATTACTGTGTCCTAGACCTCACTAACCTAGATGAGGAGATTGATGCCATCACCAGAAGTGGCAGAGTTATCTAGAACCAACCAAACCCAAACATTCAACCTATCCAACCCATACCTACACCTGCCGACAAATTGAAAGGGATTTTTGAACCAGATGAAGATCCCATTGTTAAATGACTTAAGAAAACACAAGCCAACATCTCAATTTGGAGTTTGATCCAGTCTTCATATCCTCATTGCCAAGCTCTTTGCAAGGCACTGAATCACACTTGAGAACCTTGTTACTTCTATTACCTCTGCTATTAAAGGGGTGTCCATCACTTTTGGAGAAACTAACATACCAAAAGGAGATCCTAACCACATCAATGCCCTTTACACCATAGTGGTAACATGGGGAAAGACTGTGCCAATGGTTCTTATTGATAATGGTTCAGCCTTAAATGTATGCCCTCTAAAAGTAGCAAGCTGCTTGGGATTGGAGGTTACTGATTTTACCCTTTCGGATCAGATTGTAAGGGCGTATGACAATACCAAGAGGGAAGTCCTTGGGGTAGCTATCATCGATGTAACTATTGGGCCAACATCTTTCACCATGCCATTTCAAGTGATTGATGTACCTTCTTATTTTAACCTACTACTTGGGAGGCCCTAGATGCACCAAGCAAAGGCTATCCCTTCCTCCTTACACTAGAAAGTCAAGTTCCCTTTCAGAAATGGGGTCGTGACTATTAAAGGAGATATGCATGAAAGACCAGACATTCCAAGCTCTGTTCCTATTCTTGAGCTTCAGCCCGAACTGTCCTCTTATCCACTTTCAGGTTTCTCCTTCATTTAGTACATTAAGGGTGAAGAGGGTAAAGAATTCATTCCCTTTGATTTTGACCCCTTCGAGAATATTGCTGTTGCTAACATGCTCTGCAAAATGAATTACTTTCCTAGTATAGGTTTGGGAAGAAGCCAACAGGGCTTAAAGTCTTTACTGGACTATCTAGTTGCAACACCACCATTTGGGCTAGGGTATGAGCCCACTGATGAGGATCTGGAAGAAATGGAAAATTAGGCTAAAGACAGAATAGCTGCCCTTAAAAGAGGTGAGGTTTATGACTGGCCCATGCGCCCTTACTTCAAAACTCTAAATGGCTATTTTGTAAAGGAAGGTGACACAGTTCCTTACTGTAACTTTCCTGAGCCTTGGGTCTGCCCCATTACTGAAAAACTGATCCCTGGGTTTGAAATCTTTTATGATGTCTGGCTTGAGATAGAAGATTATGAACCAATCTACATGCTTAGTCAAGACTGGGAAGAGAACATGGAGGCTAGTCTTTTTGATGAAGTGTTCATGCTCACTGTTGAGAAGGAGAAAAACTGACCGTTCCACCTTAATCTAGCCCATTGAGACTGAGCTACAAAATTGGTCCTTTGAGGAGAGCCCCTTTTATCCTTCCGAACCAGAATCTGTACCAGAGTCCCAATCTAAATCAAAGTCTCAGTCTGAGATAGACTCATCTTCTGAATCTGAGTCTGTCTCTTCTATTTCTTCTGTTGATAATGTAACTGACCTTGAAGGTCTAACTTTTCAATTTGATGTAAATTGGGACATATCCCTATTTTAAATCAATAAAAATCATACTCTTTCCTCTTATGACTCTGTGTCTCCATTTTTCTTTGATGTTCTAACTTTTAAATCTGACTTAAATGAGACATCAAGTAAAAATGAAATAAATGAAATAAAAGATGACACAATTAAAGAGCCCATCAATGTTGGCACTCATGACATGCCAAAAATTACATTCATTGCATTTGCATGCATAAACAGGGATCGAATTGAAAAGATGATCAGAGAATTTCAAAACTGTTTTGTATGGCAACCAAAAGACATGACAGGGTTGGATCCAAGCATAGCAGTTCATAAAATCCCAGTTTATCCAAGTGCTAAGCCCGTCAAGCAGAAATTGAGAAGACTCAAGACAGAATGGTCTATACCAATCAAAGAAGAAATTGCCAAGCTACTAGACCACAACTTCATTGAGCCCATCAGTTATGCATCCTGGCTAGCTAACATTGTGCCGGATCCCAAGAAAGATGGCAAAGTTAGAATGTGTGTGGATTATAGGGATCTAAATAAAGCCTGTCCCAAGGATGATTTTCCCTTACCTCACATTAATTTGTTGGTAGATTGCATGGCAGGTTCTGAATTGGTTTCCTTAACTGACCTGGCTGTAGGGTATAATAAGATAATGGTTTATCCTCCTGACAAAGAGAAGACAACTTTCATTACCGAATGGGGCACCTATTGCTACCGGGTTATGCCATTTGGGCTTAAAAATGCTAGGGCAACATACCAAAGGATGGCAACTACTATTTTCCATGACATGATAAATAAAGAAATTGAAGTTTATGTGGATGACATGGTAATCAAAGGTACCGCTATTGAAGAACATTCAGAGGCACTAAGGCGATTCTTCTTTAGACTTCGCCAGTATAATCTCAAGCTCAATCTCGCCAAATGTGTCTTTGGAGCCTCATTTGGAGTATTCCTAGGCCACATGGTCAGTAAGAAGGGTATAGAAGTGGACCTTGCTAAGTCAAAGGCAATTTTGGAAATGCCACCTCCAAAAACAGAAAAGGAGATCAGAGGTTTCCTTGGATGGCTACAATACATTAGTTGATTCATCAATCAGTTGGCTGATGAATGTGGTCCCATCTTCAAGCTACTCAGAAAAGGAGCCTCCAAGCATTGGAATAATGACTGTCAGAAAGCTTTTGACCAAATCAAGCTGTACTTACTAAACCCACTAGTACTACAGCCACCAAGGTTAGGAAAGCCCTTGTTGCTTTATCTATCAGTAACCAATGAAGTAATAGGGGCAATGCTTGCCCAAAATGCTCCTGACTCCAGCAAAGAAAATGCCATCTATTACTAGAGCAAAAGGATGCTATCTTATGAGCTCAAGTATAGTTTTATAGAAAAGCTATGCCTTGCTTTGGTATGGGTCTACTACAAGCTGCAACACTACCTTTGCTCCTTTACAACTTATGTTCTTGTTGACAAGAGCCCTTTGAAATTCCTTATGGAGAAGCCGGTTCTTAACAGTAAGATGGCAAGATGGATGGTTGTATTAGCTGCATATGATCTGAAATATGTACAATAGAAAGCAGTTAAGGGTAGTATAGTGGTTGATCAGTTAGCTGCAGCTCCAGTAGATGATCATTACGTTGAACCTGAATTTACTGATGAGGACATCCTAACAATTGACAATGAAGTATGGAACCTCTACTTTGATAGGGCATCTAACAACAAAGGGTATGGTGCTGGCATTGTGTTCATTACACTGAGTGGGGAAAACCTACCCATAGCCATCAAATTAAACTTTGAAGTAACAAATAATGAAGCAGAGTATGAGGCATGCATTTGTGGTCTTGGGGCAGCAATAAGGCTCAGAATCAAATGCCTTGAGATTTATGGGGATTCGAATATGATAGTTTCCCAAGCCTTGGGGAAGTGGAAGATCAGAGAAGAGCGTTTGGTTCCTTACCATAAACGCCCAAATGAATTGGCAACCAATTATCATGAACTATCTTTCTATTATCTTCTAAGAACGAAGAACAGATTTGCTGATGCTTTGGCAACACTCGCCTCAATGTTTGATATAAGCGACGGCTTCATAATAAGACCTATTACAATTGAAGTTAAGCATGAGCTAGGCTGCATAGCTCATTGTTTGAATATTCAAGCGGCTGACAGCAAACCATGGTTTTGGGATATCTTCAATTACATCAAGAATGGACTATATCCTAAAGGGGCCTCTAAAACAGAAAAGAGGACTTTAAGACAGTTGTCCAAGGTTTTCATTCCAAATGGGGAAGTACTCTACAAATGGGTTTGGGATAACATCCATATGAGATGTATCACTGAAGCAGAAGCCCAATAGATCATGGAACAGATGTATGGTGGCATCGAAGGCCCATATATGAACGGAATCACTCTAGCTTACAAGATCATGAATCAGGGTTACTTCTTGCTTACTATGAACCAAGATTGTGCAAGATATGTTCAAAAATGCCATAAGTCCAGATCTACCCCAAACTTAAGAAGAAGCCTCTTGTACCTCTATCTCCTATCACCATGCCTTGGCCATTTGCAACTTGGGGCCTGGACGTCATTGGTAAGATAAGCCCAAAGTCTTTCGACAAGCATGAATTCATTCTGGTGGCTATCGATTATTTCTCTAAACGGGTTGAAGCTGCACCTTACCAGATATTGGACTTTAAACGAGTAGCCCAGTTTATTCATACCAACATCCTTTGTAGGTATGGTGTTCCTTTTGAGATCATTACTCATAATGGGTGTCACTTCTAAAAGGAGGTTGCTCTGCTATTAAAGAAGGAGAAAATTCAACACCACAAGTCTTCTCCGTACAGACCTCAAACAAATGGTGCAGTTAAAGCTGCAAACAAGACTCTTAAGAGTATACTGCAGAAGATGGTTGACAACCATAAGGATTGGCACCTGCATTTGCCATATGCCTTATGGGGATATAGAACAACAGTACGTACTCTAACTGGTGTTACACCTTACTCTTTGGTGTATAGGATGGAAGCCATCCTACCGATTGAGGTAGAAGTCAAGTCAACTCGCATTCTGAGGGAGAGTCAATTGGATGAAGTGGAATGGGCGAAAGGCTACCATAACTAACTTCTTGCCATCTATGAAAAGAGAATGGATGCCTTATATCAGATGCAAGGTTATTAATAGAAATTGGCTCGACACTTTGATAGGAGAGTCAAGGACAGAGGATTACAAGAGGGTCACCTTGTCTTGAAAGAAATAAGAGCACCTGTTCATGATCCAAGGGAAAAATTCAAACCAAACTGGAGTGGTCCGTTTGTGATCAAGAAGATCTTATCCGGAGGAGCAGCAATCTTGACAGACTTAGATGACATATAATTTGCTAGCCTATGCAACCTAGATCAACTCAAGAGATATTTTGCATAAAGCATCCTTGTAATTCATGCATAGCATTTGTAATCATTGTAAAATCATGCTTAGCATTCACATCTTTTCTCAAAGGCAAAACTATATGGACCTGATTCTCCATAAAGAGGAAAAAGAATAAAAAATCATGAATTATTGTAAGGAGATACGTAGGCAGCCCATGCAGGTTTGATCCAATTCATCAATAAAATTTTCATTTTTCACATTCACTCGGCTTTTAATTGTGTCATAGAAAAATGAAATGAAAAATAAGCTCGCTAAGTTGAAAACCCAAAAGGGTGGCTTAGGCAAAAGTTAGAGCAACAAAAGAGATAAAAATGAATGATGTCTTATTTGTGTCATTTAATCTTTGGAACATCAAAAGAAAATAAAGACATGGTAAAAAAATTATTTGAAGCTAAAACAGTAATCATTATTCTTCTTCTATCTCCTCAAGTATAGCAGGCCTTCTAGCCTTCTCTGATTTCCACGAGTTGGCTATCCACTAGTCAATATACTGTATGGATTTATCGCCTTGGTCAACAGGGCGAACAGCATGAAAACCCCTTACCCATCTATTTTTAACAGCTCAGGCAATAGTCTTGGTAATCAAAATAGAATCAAACAGAGCGCCATCTGGGGGCACGCCCTGACTGTGTCCCATTTGGCATATGACCCTAGTAGCCTGGTAAAATGTCACCATCCTCAATCTCAGCAGGTAGACCATCTTGTAGCCGAAGCTCATGGTCATGAAACTTTTGATCTTGTACCATTCGCACCTCCATAGCAGGTCATTAGAGTCCAGCTCCATCAACCATTTTGTCCATTCTTTCTCGGAATTCCATTTAATCATAATGGTCCGACTTCTATACCATGAAGCAGAATAATTCGCCTTGGTGAGAGGTCCAACTATCCGGAGATGATCTCTCAGCCAAATCTAAAAAGTGCAAAAGAGATAAGTATAAAGAAAACATAGAAAGTAGTTGAACTGAAATACAGAAGCTAGGATTTAACCTGAAGAATAATAGGGCTAATTGACCATGGCCTATCAAAAGTGCAAGACCTGTCTAAACTCATGATGGTCTCAGCTAGCACCATAGTTGCAATAGATCTCCCTTCCTCCATTTGTGAAATCAGCTCAGTGACTCTAGTATCGCCCCAACCAGTAGGGCTCACAAAAATGTATCTGGCGGTCAGACAGAAGGATAGAGCCTGCATCTTCAAATGAAACCACCCATCATCCTCAAAATCATTAGGATCATGAAATTCTGCTATCACAGTAGTCAAATCTATCCAGTCATCCACTACCATGGGACTAGCAACCTCTGTACTTAAGTCAAAAAGGCCCTTGAAGGAGTTGAAATATCCTACTTTCTCAACAGGAGTAGCCAGCATAGCTTCTGGATCAGATTTGAGCAGCACAGAAAACTCCTCGAATGTAGGACATATCTCCTTCATAGATGCCCCAAATCTGAAGACATGGGCAGTTGGATCCTAAAAGCGTAAGCAGGCGCACAGAAATTCCCAATCAATCTTTATGCCTCTTAAGGTAGGCATAGCACTCACCCCATACCTTCTTAGGTTAATTCTCTCCACTTTGGTAAGGTTCTTGCACCATAAGAACATTGCATGGCTGAAATAGGGCTCCATTGTGAGGAAAAAAATAAATAAAATTGATGGGGAGCAAAAAGTGATTGAAAATGACTTTTGGAGGCACAAAAATCGGTGGTACGGACTGGGAAAAGGACAAAAACTGTTTAAATAGGTGAATTTTTGGCTTGCCAGATCTGCTGCCGGTGGCATGCCAATATTGCCGCCTGGTACAGCGGCATGTCAAACGTGCCGCTACGGTGGCGACACACTCAGCGGTTGCACGAAAATCATGCCGCCCACCTCTCCTCTACCTCCTTGTGCCACTTTTCCTCAAAATAGTTTTTACTGTGATTTCTCAAAATTTCGGGCTTAAAATAATTCATTTTTCTCAAAATCGAGCAGAAAATGAGAGAAAAACGTAAGGTATAGCGTAATGGAATCCTATTCAGTCAAACATCTGCATTCATACCATGCACCCATCTCATTCAAAACATGCATAAAGTCATACATATCATACATCCAAAATGTCACATGAGCATAAAAGTGCATATATTCAAAATATCATGCATACATCCATCATCCTCCATACATGTATACATGAAAAAGCAAAAGCTGACAAAATAGGTCTTTAACAACTGTGCCTGGGTTTGCGGCGTCCTCGCCTGGACGTATCATGCTCGTGACTATCCTCTGACACATCCCTGTCATGCAGAAAGGAGGTCAAAGCAAATGCATATCGGCTCAAGAGATCGTAGTGATAGCAAACAAACTCTATGGGAACCTGGGGAAGAAAGGAAAATACATGAGAATCATTACAAAGCAGACAGATAAAGGGCTAAAAGTACTAGCTATGCAAAATTTTACCTCCGTAACAGGGATAGTAGGGAAGAAGGCTGGACGATCATCAAGAAGATGGTAACGTCGTGTCGGCCGTCACAAGAAAAATAATCTAGATGAGCTGGTAAATGGACAAGGCCAGTAGGCAAGGGAATCAAATCAGTCGAACCTCCCACTAAAGCATCTGGAGCGGAGCCACTAGCCCCTAAAGGACTAATCCCAGAAGGATCAACTGCAAAATCTGAAGGGCCAGCCATAACACTTGAAGGTCCAATCCTAGGACCTATGCTGCCAATCGTAACAGTACTGCCAGCCCGTGGAGAGAAGAAGCTCCCAACTGTGGAGGGAGGACCTCAAGAAGACGCTGAGCTAGATCCCCTATGTGATGGTCCCCACAATCTATCCAAGGGAGGTGTCCCCCGCATCAACGATGCCTCGCAAAACTCATCATAGTCCATCTCAGGCAATAGAAAATTTAGACAGGAAACTCCGACAGCCTAATCATCCTCTCCGAGGATAGCTAGCCCAAACCTCATGTCTGCCGGAGGGGACTGTAGCACAACTCTCTCTCCTGTAACTTGTGCCCTTACTCTCTCTCCCAAGTAGAACATCCTCAAAGACTCATAGCGGAGTAAGAGTCGATAAGAGGAAAAGTCTATGCTAAGCCTGATTTGGTCAGGAATCCACTCTATGAACCTGATAAATGGCAACCATCTCACCTGCAAACGGATTGCAATATTCAGCAGCGAAAGATAAATAGTAAGATTCAGGTTAAGATCAACAAAGGAATACCTGGTTTATGGTTATAGTAGCAAAGATCTGTCTGCAATGATCAAAGGGTCGCGCCATGAAGGAAGGTCTGTTGGACGCCCTCTAAATGCATCCGTAAGGGGGGTCAATAGTAGTAGGCTCTCTCAGTGATGGAGCCAACATCGGAAAGTGCTCATAAGCCCAGTATTATAAGAAACAAAATTCTATCAGTCACTAGGCAGAGATTAGATAACAGAATACCAAAGTGTAATACTCACCTCGAGCATAATGGAGGTACCACCATGGTCGCAAAGCGTGCCACGAGAAGTGCTGCACAGCTCATGATACATAGCACAAAGGGTTGCACCTCCCAAGTCAAACTCCCCAATCTCATCCAAATTCTCCAACGATTGTAGGACATTCAAATTTATGCAGTCCTTGTTGTTATGCAGAAAAGTACAGCTCAAGATAATCAAGGCGCAAAGTCTAGCACCCTGATCAACACCATACTGATTAGGAGTCTGACCCATGGTCATCAAGGCCTGATGAAGCCAAGAACGTAGGACATGGAGGCTCCCACGAGGGGGATCAACCCTAATTAGAGTGGTCATCTCTATAGAAGAGCGCTCGATCCATGAAGAATAAAACTTGAGAGGACGAGATATGAAATGCATGCCAGTAAGCATGCTCCACTCAAAGGGAGTGATTGTCATCTCACCGCAGGAAAGGTGGAATGTGTTTATAGTATCCCACCAACGCTCTACCAGTGCCTAGACCACAATGGTGTTAACCGGCTGCTTAATATCCAGCTCCAGCCACCTGAGCAAGCCAGATAGCTTGAGGCGCAGACAGATAGCCTCCTGATTATTCAGATAAATGTGGACCAACTCCATGACACTACGGCCACCCCTGGGCCTCAATTGTGCTCTCTGTAATTTTTTGTTAAAAAAATTAAAATTAATTATAATAATTATCAAAATTCTTACTGACTGTGCAGGGAAAGGAAAGCATACCTAAAGAGATCCAGTATAGCTAATGTGATGATCTGGCTCCTTCAGCAATGTCTCTAGGTCTTGAGCACCCATTACTGGCTGATTGAAGATTTCCATATTGAGAGAATAAAAAAAAGAGAGAATAAAAAGAGAAAAGAAAATTTTTAGAGAAAAAAGTGAAAGCTAGAGAGAGAGAGAGAAGAGAGAGAGTGAAAATGAACTTATGAGAAAAGTGAAGGAAGTGAAGGTTTATATAGAAGAAGAGGTGGGCCCCCCTCATAACATCTTTTTACTTTTTTGATTTGCAGGTCCAGTTCATGTGGTTTTACTATAATGGACTCATTTTAAATTAGAATTTAGTTCCATCTGAAGCAGTGATCTGCATGATTTTTATCCATCTCCTGAAACAGACGGGGTCTCGTTCGGAGTTCAGAATCTCCTAAAACTGTAGAAAAACTAAAAATTCAAAAATAGCTTGAAAATTGAAAAACAGTCCAAACAGAGTCAGAATAGCCATATATCAGACATGAAGCTCTTGTACAACTCCCAATACTGAAAGGGACTTTCAAAATGCTCAAAACGACATCCTAAGCCTTTTAGTTCACACTTATCAGATTCGGCCTCTGTCTGGCCAAATTAGATAAGGGGGGCAGTTGTGAACCTTCAAAATTGTACCTCCAATCGACCGTCTTTCAGTTAGAACCCACAAGATCAAATTGAGCTCGAATCGAAACTAAAAAGGACCCAAAATGGATGAAAAAGCAGGAAGCAGGTCGGACTGTACGAGAGGCACGCTTGCTGTGCCGCCTTTTGGGCGGCATGCATTTCATGCCACCAGCCATAGGCGGCACTGAATTGGTGCTAGTAGCCAGGCGCACGCTTGCCGTGTTGCCCGGAAGGCTGGCGCATCGCCCGTGCCGCCCGTGCTGCCACCGTCTGTACCGCGAGAACCCCCTCTTGCAGCTCAATAAATAGAGCCTCCTTCAAGCTCATTTGGACACATATTCTAACATATTCCAAGGCATTCCAAAGCAGTTGAGACACATTCCAAAGTATAAATCCTCTCTTATACTAACATACTTGTTGTTTTTAGATCCAGATTCCAGGTTTCTTTTGAATTCAAGGTGGAGTTGAGATTCGGAGCAAGGCTCGTTCCATTCGTCAGAAAACCAAGAAAAGCAAAGGTATAATCCTTTTTTTATTTTCAAAATTCTAAATTCAGATCTAGAATTCTCTTTAGGTCTAAAACTAAAAAGATTTAAAATTTATTAATTTAAGAATCAGAATTAAGTTAATAAACAAATCAACACCTTTTTGTAACCCTTCCTTTGTAAGAAGGAAAAACTGCGTGGGGTTTGATTCCTATTTAATAGGATATGCAGGCTGCCATTTTGAAGGGCATCAACTCCAAAATCTTTTTATCAACATTTTGTCCTTTTTATTTTGATTTATTTACATTAATCTTTCATTTATGATTTTATTTTTAGTTTATTTGGGAAATGTGTGCTTTTCCTAGTACCCATAAGGGCTAGAGAAAAGATCCCTTCTATTTTGATTATTTTGATATTGTAATAATTAAGTAGGATTTATCTTGCTTATTTATTGTCATTCCATCTCATCATATATATACATATATCTGTTTCATTCATCATCATATTCCTGTTCATGCATACACAAAAATTCCTTTTTTTTTTCAAGAGTTATTTTGCATTTTTAGCCAAACTAAAGAAAATCTATTTTCTTAATTGTGTAATTATCAAAACCTGATTCCCGAGACCTCCTTGGTCACTTGCGGATCGGTGCATTTTCCATTAGGATAAAATCAAATTATTTTTGGAGTCAATCATGTTGGGTTTTCTTTAATTTTCCCAATTAAAATAAATAAATTAAAGTGGTGACTCACTTTTCAACTTTTAAATTACAAAAATCAATTTTCTGAACTCACAGCGAGTTCCAATCGTGGAGTTTCTCCCGAAGAGCATTTCGATCCCTCGGCGGATTGGACCGGTGCTCGGGCGAGGCCTCACACAATAAAGAAAATAAAGGAATTAACTTTACAATTCAAAACCAAAATAGGGGATACTTCCTCTAGCCCTTATAGGTTCTAGGAAAGTCACACATTCCCTAAAATAATTTTATAGTAATTACTAAAGAAAAATACAGCAAAAGAGAAACAAAGTTAATATTATAATAAAGAAAATAAACTAGAAGTAAATATCGCAAAGAAAAGAAATAATTCATAAAGTAACACACAAGAAAAGGATTGTTGTTTATTTAAATTGGATTTGATGCTTTAAACAAGCATGCCTACATATCCCTTTGAATGGGAATCAAAATCCATGTAGTTCGCCCTTCTTGCGGAGGGGTTAGTTTAGCCTAGCCATTTATCATGTTTCAGTTCATTAATTGAAAGGTGGGTTGATTGATTAAATTAGATTGATTGATTACCAAGTTGTTAATTTTTAATTAACAATTCGATGCAACAATTCAAATTATTAACCTAGTTGACTAAATTAGATTCTAATCAACATGCTTCAAAATATTGAAAGAAAATAATAAAACATGCTAAGTAAAGAAATAAAAAATAAAAAGAATAAACTAAGAAATCCTAAAAAAATAAAACAAAACAAAACAAAATAACAAAAGAAAAAAATAAATACCTTATGAGGACGAGGCTTGGCACGTGGGGCGGATGAAGCGGATGACCATATCATAATTCCACCTTTTTGGCTCTTCGGGACGACAACCTTCGAATGGCAACTCGGACAGTGTATTTGGGTCCTCCTTAGACTAATTTGAGAAGAGCTTCCTTGAAATGACCACCAAATGAAAATTAAACTAAAAGTTCGTTCCTTTCGGACCAAACTTATGGAGATGGTTCACTTGATGTAAAGGCTAATCAAGCAAACCAAGAGGTTAAGAGGTCATTGGTTTGAAATCAATTAATTTGATTTAGCAATTCTGAGGATGGAAATGAGATAAGGGGATGTTGCTTTTATAGGGAGAGAGTTGGGAGGCAAAACAATGAAGTTTCAATGTGGGATTTGCTTCCCAAGACACAAAACTGCATAGGAGCTTCAGGCAAAATTTGATGTGGGTCAAATTTAATACCCTAGTCTCTAAGACTAAGTATAGAGTGAGTAGGGTGTCGAACTCTAGGGAATTTGGAGCAATTTTATACTAATCGGGTAATTACTAAGATGGATAGGCAAATAACAAACAAAAGATGTTAATTTATTCTATCTAATCTAAAATACTAAGTTTTATTGTTACTTTAATTAATAAAAAAAATAGAATTACAATTCAGAATTAATTTTGAACTATAAGAGTTAACAACATATAAACACATGCAATGATTGGAGAATATGACCATCAGTCCTTAAAAGCAACTCTCGTTGTCAATTAAGGGTATTTTCATTTAGAGTCTACAAGCACTCTCATGACATTGTAGAGATAAATAAAAACCATTAAGTTCCATGCCAATTCTTTAACCCCTCAAAGTGGATTTCTTGTCTCTAGGTACTTTCCTATCCTTTAAGTAATTTCAATTGCATTTCCACCAAAATGCCCCAACTCTCATTGTGAACAAAATGATTAACAAGTTATATATGTTGATCAAGCATACATAACACAATGTAGCACTTAAAACTAAATGATTCATTCATATTAAGAATGTAGTTCATAAAATTAATTCATCATTGCAATTCTAACAACCTATTAGAATAAGTACATGGTAAAATATGTCATAGAAATAATGCAAGCATTTATTATTGAATAATAAAATAAAAATAGAAGAAAGGAAGAAAGATTGATGAATGAAAACTCCCTTATTTTTCATGAAATGACTTGCACAATTCTTGAAGTGGAAGTGCCTTTTGGAAGGACACTTGATCCAAGTACTTAATTCTAATAAGGTGTTTATAATGATGTTAAGTAAGTTTTTCCTATGTAATACAAATGTATCTCCCTCTTTGTATTTTGATTTTCTAGATATCTTTTACAGAAGAAACTTCAACTATTTAAGGACTTTGAACAGTTAAAAGTCATAACATTTCATAAAGAAATGCAACACTTTGTGAAAAGTCACCTAATAATTGCTTTAGAAACTTCAAGGGCATCTCAGACAATTCAAATGGAAAAATTAGACTTCGAGGTCTTCATGAAAGTTGTAGGCCTTTTTATCAGCTTTCCATAGCCTCTTGAATAATTTCAATCCGAGTTGTGTAGAGGAAGTTATGACTGAAACATTGCAGACTATTCGTGAAGAAATGCAACACTTTGTGAAAAGTCACCTAATAACTGCTTTAGAAACTTCAAGGGCATTTTGGACAATCCAGGTGGCAAAATTAGACTTCGAGGTCTTCATGAAAGTTGTAGGCCTTTTTATCAGCTTTCCATAAACTCTTGAATTGTTTCAATCTGAGTTGTGTAGAGGAAGTTATGACTAAAACATTGCAGACTATTTGTGAAGAATCCTGTCTTTTGGTTTGTGCCGACTTGGCACTAGCTCATCCTCCACTCAACAACTCGGCACAGCAGCCATTAGTGCTGAGTCAGCACACTTGGTGATGACTCGGCACCAGTGAATTCCAAAATTTGATGTCTTTTTATATTTGACTCTTCTAGGAACCTCCAATACCTCCCATAACCTACTAAAACTTATAAAATACTCTCAAAACCATCAGGTTAAGGAGAAATCTTGAGAAAATGTTAGTAAAATAAATATTAAGGGAATAAAACATAAAGTGCATTATAATATACTAAACATATACCTAAAAAGCAACTAAAATGCACTTAAAATGACACTAAATCTATACCATTTTACATCACATCAGGAACCGCACATGGAGGCTTCTGAACCGCACAGAAGGCACACAAGCACAACATAACCACACAGGATCTCTGCAGTTTCACATAGAGCCTATGCGGTTCCTTACAGCCTCTGTACGGTTTCGCACAAGGTTTGTGTGGTCACCATGAGATTGCCCACCATTTTTGACTCTGTTCTCAACCGTTTTAGCTCTGATTTAAGCCCAGTTTGATTCTATGAATTCATAATTAAGTGCTAATTGTCTAGAGGTGCAAATTTGAGGGTTCATAGCTACCCCTTCATCAGAATTGGCTTGACCAAAAGGCGATTCTGATGATAGTGAACTCAGGGATGGAGAAAAGGAACCAAAAGAATGTCTAAGTCAGGATTAAGACATGTTTGGATGAAAGGCATGAGTTTTATAGGTAAAGGATAGATGGAAAGAGAAGCCATAGGAATGTTTAGGTGATCGTTACTGAACATTTTTGGGTAAAGTTTCAAAGAATATTGATAAAGGGGCAGGGATAGGAATTGCATGGATGCCTAGGTGATCGTTAATAGATAGTTATGGATAAAATGAGGTTTTGTCAATGGCTATGAGTCAGGACTTGACGCTAATGGTCTTCATGAATTTCAATTAATGCTATTTGTTCAGCCCTAATATTTAGAGGAAAAGATGATCTGGGATAAATCCCAATCAAGGCTATCTGTCTGGCCTTAATATTTAGGGAATTAAATGATCTAGTGAAATCTCAATTAAAGTTATCTGTTTGGCCTTAATGTCGGAGGATAAAGAAAATCTAGTGAAAATCTTAACCAAGGCTATCTGTCTGGCCTTAATATTGGAGAATTTAAATCAAGGCTATCTGTTCGGCCTTAATGCTAGAGGATTTAAATCAAGGCTATCTGTTTGGCCTTAGTGCTAGAGGATTTAAATCAAGGCTATCTGTTCGGCCTTAGTGTTGGATAAATCTCAATTAAGGCTATCTGTTTGGCCTTAATGCTAGAGGATTTAAATCAAGGCTATCTGTTTAGCCTTAATGTTAGGTAAATCTTAATTAAAGCTATCTGTTATGCCTTAATGTTCGGTCAGTTTTGAGACATTTCTGGTAGGAATGATGATGACCCTGTCTGGTAGGAATCGATAAAAAGATTATCTATTTTGATTCAGAAGTCTGACTTACAACTTATTCTATTATGAAATGCATTTGACTATGCAATAATTGGATACCTTGAACATGTGAACGGTCAGTTTGCTAGGAGAGTGCTGAGCTTTTGGGAGAAAGATGCCCCCACTTTGGAAGGTACCTTAGTTATTTGGTCTTTGATTGTTCAATCTAGGAAGAAGTCATTTTATGATGTTAAGCTAGGCCGAGCTAAACTTAGGTGGGTTCCGTTTGTGAGAAGGTTTGGTTTAAGGCTAAATTGGAAAGCTTGATCAGAGGGTTTAAGTCCTTTGAGATGATTAGGTCAAAAGGCTGGGTCAAGTTTTGAGGAAGGTCGATTTGTTGGGCTTGTCTCTAAAGAAGTTCATGTGGGAGTGTTTGGACAGGTATGACAATTAGCTTGGTTAATTATGACCTTTTAGTTTGGCTTTAGGGAAGATTGTTTAGGATGAATGGATCATTTTGGAAGGTCAATCTGGTTTGGCTAGGTAAGAGATCAGATTAGAGGCTCGGTTAAGTTATAGCTTTTTCGTAAGTTTATTTGAAAGGCTTGGTCAAATTTTGTCTTAAGAATGTGTCAAAGAGATCAGGTTGGGATGCTAGACTTGGGAGGCTAATCTTAGTTTAGAGGGAAAGGTCAGGCTAGGAAATCCAGCTCGGAAAGGCTCAGTCAGATTTAGCCTTAGAGGAGATCTTAGGCTTCATGATGAAGGATTTTTGGGAGAGGGCTTCATGATAAAGGCTTTTGGTCGTGTGCTTCATAGTGAAGGCTTTTTGGACTGGGCTTCTTAGTGAAGGCTTTTGGTTTTGGGCTTCTTGAGAGGCTTCTAGATTTGGGCTTCATGGCGAAGGCTTTTCTTTTTGGGCTTCATGGTGAATGCTTTTGGTTTAGGCTTTATGGTAAAGGCTTTTGGTTTGGGCTTCATGGTGAAGGCTTTTAGGTGTTGAGGATAGTTTTTCACAAGGGTGCTTTGGATAGTTGGCTTTGGCTCAGGTATGGTACTATAGGTTTTAGTCACAAGGATACCATAGGCTCATGGATAAGGGTTTGCCCTTTGACATGGTTGCATCAGAATGGTTTGCAGGCCTTAAGAGGATTTGATTCTTAGGATTATATGATTTGCCAATGAGGCTTAATCTTTCAAGGATAATGAGATGTTTGCCAAAGAGGCATGAGATGGGCCTTGACTGGTTCATGTCCTTCTTAGTCAACTTAAGGATGATAAGCTTTAGGAGATATGCCTTGACTTTTACTTTTGCCAAGGAAACTAGATTTAAAGTTGATGAGTCTTGAGAGACTTAAGATTTTTGGTTTTACCCATGATGGGATTTTGCCAAGGAAAGGTGATATATGGCTTCAGCTTGAAATGATGGTATGATGTACCAATGAGGCTTAGGATGGTTTAAAGGTAGGTTGAAACTTCTAAAAGAATCATAGAGGTTGTATGGCTTTGGTTTTTATAGCATGAATCATGGAAAAGAGTAAGTTAAGCTATCTTGTTGTTTGAGATTGAAAAGACTCTTGGAGTGACACTTAATTGATTTAACTTGAAGTAAATGACTGCACAAGCTAAAATAAGAAGCCCTTAGGAATGGCTAAAGGGCTAGTGGAAGAAGACAACTTGGGGGGTGATGCTCCTAAATGAGAGATAAGAATGTGCGGGTAGGAAATGTGAGGGATTGTGCCTTAGCTCTTTTAGCTAAGTGACGGGATAGATTGACAGCAGATAACGACCTAGGAAGACATGCCTTAGTGAGTAATAAGGACGTGATAGACAGGAGATTTAGCTTTTTGAGCTAAACAATGGGATGCATTAACAACAGATAATGACGTTCTGGAAAAATATGCCCCCATTATAGGATAAGGGCATAGAAGATAGTATATCCTTAGAGAATGAACCTCTAGTGAGAAGATGACTTTAAAGACATGAGATGAGATAGATTGATTAAAGACAACTTTGGACAAGAGGGAAAATGACTTGGATGAGCTTTCTCTCTCTCTCTCTCTCTCTCTCTCTTTCTCTTTTAGCTCTAACTTTTGTCTAAGCTGCCCTTTTAGGTTTTCAACTTAGCAAGCTTGAATTAATGAAATTTGAAAGAAAATTCCATCATGGTTTGGGCTGTTACCTTTTTTTTTTATTTTATTTTGAAGGGCTCTGACTTTTGAATTCTGGATTTGACAAAGGTCTTCTCTGAACTTATTGCCCCTTGTTGAGGTGCATCATTTGATTACCCAATGTGCAATAGGTAATTACATTTACTTGCTCTTTATGCTTAAACTATTTGATCATTTGGCCTTCTTTGATTAGGTGCAATTTTTGATGGCACCTTAAATTCTAATATGTGCTAATTGTGGTGGATTTGACTGTTTGTTCATTTCTCTCTCTTTCTTTTTTCTTTGGTAAGCTCATCCATGTCAGACCAAAAAGGAAGATAAGAAAATAAATGCACTAATAAGAAAATATAGATGTATTACTATAAAGAAAAACTTTATTACAAGATGATAAAAAAGGGACTGACATGGTCGGTAAAATACAAAATAAAATAAAATGGAATGATAGACTCTAACTTAAACTTAAACTTAGACTTTGATTTGGAATTCAACCTCAGACAGGTCAGAAGACTTTGATTTGGAATTCAACCTCAGACAGGTCAGATTAGCTAGGCTTGAACTCCTCCGTGTTATGCCACTCAGGGTTGAGGTAAGGTAGGGTTGAGTCAGATCTAGATTCCTCACCATTGTTGAGGTTGGTGGTGGGGAATTCAGCTTAAAATGATTTACTTTGGATGCAATCTTCAACCTTTGATGCAGTTGTAACTAAAGCTCTGAAGGTGGGTAGGTATTATGTTAACAAGTGCGCTTGATAGGTCGGGAGTGTTTGGTTAAGAGGCAGAAATATAGGCATGCAAACTTTGGGGAGAAAGACTCCCTTTAATATTATGAGCTAATCACATTTTGGGCTTTTGAGGATTTCCTAAGGTTGCCTAGGTCAAGATCTCAGGCTTAAGGTATCAGGATGGACCAAAGGTACTGGAATTACGGTAGTGTGTTAGGCCAAAGGTATTAGGCTTAGGGTAATGTGTTGGGCCAAAGGTATTGGGCTTAGGGTGGTGTCTTGATGGTTTGGTTGGCAGGGTATAGGAAAAAATAAGGGTAAAGGTGTTTTAGGTTAAAAGCTAAGGCAATGGGGTAAGGTTTAAGGTGATGACTTAACGTTTATAGAGGCAAAGGTGATTGAGACAGAGATAGAGTGTTTAAGGTTTAGAAGTAAATGTGTTTGGATAGAAGTGGAAAGTGAGTATGTGACTGTTCTTCAGTTCAAGGTATAACCAAGACTAGAGATGAATGCATATTTTGTTATACAATATGTATGCATGATATGCATGGAGAAAATATTTCATGAGAATGCAAAGATGCATGGTTTTAATTATGGTACATACAACCGAAGGTTAAGATCTAAGTTCATTACATGAAAAGGGTAAGGGTGGTTTGTATAGGGTTCCCATCATACTAGAGCAGTGATATACCTAACCACATGTGAGTCAAGGAGCCTCGCCTGGGTTTAGCAATACATGTATGCTCGTTACACCTTTGAAAGGATCAAAGGATTCATCGCAGGGTGGATGATTTCACTATCGGTGAATAGACCCAAGGAGGGTTACCCACTCAATGTTACTTTCTATCTATTGTTTTCCTAAGAAATCTAGGTTGAAAGGTAAGGAGCCAATGCAAATAATGCATGAAAGTCATTTATGTATTAAAAGTGCCAAACTTTGATTTAAACCAATTGATAGTCCTCTTATTTCTTTTGTTAAAAAGAAGATAGTCCCTAGTAGAGTCGCCACCTGTGAGGCCTCGCCCGAGCATCAGTCTAATCCACTAAGTGGGATTGAAATTCTCATTTGGGTTCAAACTCATGATGGAACCCTTGGGTTCTGATTGGTTAATTTTTGAAAAGAGTTACCACCTTAATTTTATTTTATTTGGGAAAAGATTAAGGGAAAAACCTAATTTGACTCCAATTAATATCCCAAAGGAAGATCACTAGCATCGAAACTGAAGAGGATTCGAGGACTAGGTTTTTGGTTTATTTAGAAAAATGATTAGTTTGGCAAATTTAATACAAGATGACTTAAAATAAGTTTCATGAATAGTTTACATAATGCATGAACAATTATATAATGTATGAATAAACATTCATCTAAAGCAATAAAGCAAATAAAGGAATTAACTTTACAATTCAAAACCAAAATAGGGGATACTTCCTCTAGCCCTTATAGGTTCTAGAAAAGTCACACATTCCCCAAAATAATTTTACAGCAATTACTAAAGAAAAATACTGCAAAAGAGAAACAAAGTTAATATTATAATAAAGAAAATAAACTAGAAGTAAATATTGCAAAGAAAAGAAATAATTCATAAAGTAACACACAAGAAAAGGATTGTTGTTTATTTAAATTGGATTTGATGCTTTAAATTAGTATGCCTATGTATCCCTTTGAATGGGAATCAAAATCCATGTAGCTCACCCTTCTTGTGGAGGGGTTAGTTTAGCCTAGCCATTTATCATGTTTCAGTTTATTGATTAAAAGGTGGGTTGATTGATTAAATTAGATTGATTGATTACCAAGTTGTTAATTAGGTTAGGTTTTAATTAACAATTTGATGCAACAATTCAAATTATTAACCTAGTTGACTAAATCAGATTCTGATCAACATGCCTCAAAGTATTGAAAGAAAACAATAAAACATGCTAAGCAAAGAAATAATAAATGAAAAGAATAAAGTAAGCAATCCTAAGAAAACAAAACAAAACAAAACAAAATAACAAAAGAAGAAAATAAATATCTTATGAGGACGAGGCTTGGGACGTGGGGCAGATGAAGTTGACGACCAGATCGTAATTCCACCTTTTCGGCTTGGCAGAACAACAACCTTTAAACAGTGACTTAGACGGCATATTTGGGACCTCCTCGGACTGATTTGAGAAGAGCTACCTTGAAATGACCACCCAAATAAAAATTAAACTAAAAGTTCATTCATTTTGGACCAAACTTGTGGAGATGGTTCACTTGATGCAAAGGCTAATCAAGCAAACCAAGAGGTTAACAGGTCATTGCTTTGAAATCAATTAATTTGATTAAGTAATTCTGAGTGTGGAAATGAGGTAAGGGGATGTTGCTTTTATAGCGAGAGAGTTGGGAGGCAAAATAATGAAGTTTCGATGTGGGATTCACTTCCTAAGACACAAAACCGCATAGGACGCTTTGAGAACCACACACGGAGACTTCTGAATTGCATGAAAGGCATGTGAGCACAGCGTAACCGCACAGGACCTGTGTGGCTCTACACAGAGCCTATGCGATTTCGCATAGCCTCTATGCGGTCACCACTGCTCTGTGTAGTCACCATGAGATTGCCCACCATTTTTACTTTATTCTCATTCGTTTCAACTCTGATTTAAGCCCGGTTTGATTATATGGATTCATAATTAAGTGCCGATTGTCTGGAGGTGCAAATTTGAGGGTTCACAGATTTAATTCAATATTTTTCATCTAAACACATCAAAAATCAGTTTAATATGCAATGATATAGAAATCGCTCCCCCATGGTATGGTTTATGCATAAAAATTTCAATTTTGACTTATAGAATTCACCTTTGGAGAAATTGCATAAAGAGGTTGGTGCTTTTGGTAGAAAAATTAATTTTTCTGTCAAGAAATCACCTAGCCAAAATTTTATCAGTAAAAATCAATAAATATTCAGTTCAAAATAATTTTCCCAAGATTAGTTTCATAAAAATCAAATAGCAAATTGAAAGGAAAAGAAAATCTTACGAAACGGGAGAGAAATCGCAAAATTGAAAGTTGTTTTTCTTAATTTCGATAGAGAGAAATATTTTGGGAGAATTTTTCTATCAAGATATAGAAAAATAGAGTGATGGCTTCTAGAAAGGGAGTGCTAGCTGAATTTTAGGTATTTAAATGTAGGGTTTTGGGCAATTTTCCAATAGTACCCTTAATGAGCTAGGTTAGGAGTATTTTAGTGTAGTGGGCTTTTAGGTATTTGGGCTTTTTAATTAATTTAGGGGCTGATTATAAGTAATTAAAAAGTAAAATATTTTTTTTATTATTTTCATTAAAATTTCCCCCAAAACGTTTATTTAAAAATATTTTAAAAATACTCATAAAATTAATTTATGCTTAAAAATCGCCTTTTTGCATGAAAATTCATTTTATGAAAAATAAATTATTTCATGCTAATGCACTTCATTTGAATCATTTATTTCATAATAATAATTTATATTAGGCATATTAAAATTAATATAATATGCCACATACCCATAAAATCACATCACACATAAATTTTCATAAAGTCACACATTTTGTCACAATAATCCTAAATAAACAATTTGTCACGGAAACTCCTAGGGTAGATGTGGGTTATTACAATATTATTTCATTTGCTTAATAAAATTATTTTAGTATTATCTATGTAATAATTAACTATATATATATATTTACTAAAAATTTAAAAGAAAATTCATACAACTTACTAATAATCAAGTGTATAATTAAAAGAAATTCATCCATGATTTAATCTCATTTTAAACAATTCCATACAATTTTGTAATGATTTTTATTTATCAAATTAGCACCAAAAACAACTAAATATAAACAAATTAATAATTTTTCAGGCATTTAAACATTAGAATTAATTTAACAGAAGGGCATTCTAGGCTCGCCAGAATCAAATTCTCACAATCTAGCTTAGAAATCAAATTGTACGTGTGAAAAACAACTTGCTGGAGTGTCTCTATCATTGATGATCGTCAGGTGAGGTGCTGCCACTAAAGGTGGCAGTTTGAGGTAGGGTTGATGCCATCTTGCTCTCCTCGATGTTAGGAACTTGAATATGCATTTCACTCTTTCTCATTTGCTGCTATTTTGCCAAAAAATGGCCAAAAAGCTTCATTCTCCAATTTTTTGATTTGGAGTTCTAATGAGAGTTAGGTGGCAAGGTTGGTATCAAATTGAAGTTATCTTCATAAGGAATTGATTGGTACTAATTTCGTTGAGTTTGGCTGCCGAAAATGGTTAGAATCGTGGCTTGAAACGCGTGGCACCGGTGAAGGTTTGATCGTAGAGTGTGCTGCCGTTTGCTATCCTTTCCTACCACTGTTGGTTCCCTTATGGTCGCTAGAAACTAGACTTCAATCTGGTGGTGGCTGTGAGCTTAGATGGTGGTCGGAGGTGGTGATCTCCCTTCTCTCTCTCTCTCTTAATCTCTCTCCCCTGCTCTCCTTCCTCATCTATCTTTCCTTTCTTTTTTTTTTTTAATTTAATTTAATTTTTTCATTATATATATATATATATATATATATATATATATATATATATATATATATATATATATATATATATATATATATATATATATATATATATATATATATATATATAACAATCTATATAATACATTCTATTATTATTATTATTATTGTTGTTGTTGTTATTGTTATTGTTATTATCATTATTATAAACAAAACAAAATAACATATTTTTATTTCCTAATACTTTCTAAATTAAAATTACATTAAATTTATATGAAAATATTTTCTTAAATTATATCTTTTTTTTTTCACAAATATCTTTATTAATAATATGTTCATTTTTATACTCATTTTTAAATTAAATATATGATATTAAACCAAAATTTTTAATACTTAATTTCTTAAAATACTCTTAGAATTTCTTAAAATACTCTCATTCCCTAAATTTATCATTTTAAGAATCCAAATAAAAGAAAAATAATCATATTTCTTATTAAAAATAGAGATCCAAAAATTATAGAAAATTGGGTTGTTACATTCTACCTCCTCTTGAATTTTCAAAAATAAAGAGTTTAGTTTACTAGGTTCTAGTAATTATGTTATTTACATTATGTTTCTAGCTAAAAGAATTCTAGTCACTTCCTCTCATTTAAATTATTGCCTATTAACTTCATTTCTTATCATTAACTGTCTAGTATTCCTCTTCCATATATATTCTCTTATTCTATAACTTCCCATTTATACTCCCATCACATTATTTCTTTTGTTCTTTTATTGTACATTTGATTTTTTTTTTCCAAATTACATATCTTGTGCATCTAGGCCTCATGACCAATCTCTAACTCTTATCCTTCTTGACCATTTATTTATGCACATTTCTCTTTTTACATTGTATAATCTCTTTTATTAATCATCAACCCTCATAGTGACAATTAATCTATGAATCTAAAATTATTAAAAAACATTTATATATCCTTCATATCACCTTAATTTCTCATTTCACCTCAAATTAATTATAATCTTAAATATACCCCTTTTTATAGACTTATTAATATCTAAATCACATATTAACAATCGAAATATAATTTCATTTCGCTAATTATCATACTTTTAATATAAACATACACTAATGGCCTTTCCTAATTCTAAATAACTTTAAATTTATAATTCCATAACCACAGTCTATATATAATTAGGTTCTACTCCATTATTATACTAAACGTCATTTAACAATTTTTTACTTATTATCCCTTAAATATACATCCATTACACTATTTACATATGCTTACCTCTAAATGACAATTATATCTCAACTCACCTTAAATATCTCATTTATTTCATGCATCACATCGCTAAAAGAATCACACTTTCACTACTAGTCCATAATCCTAAGTCAACTCTTTATAATCATATGAAATTTCAAACCAATATTCATATTATTAAATTTATTATCATATTAATCAACTTAATTACTCCAAAATACAATCTTCACATTATCTCCAAAATGACTTCTACATTTCAACATCACATATATCTCTTTATCAAGAACATATCAAATATCATAAGAGCATTCAAATTATTAGAAATATGTTAATGCAATCTAGCATTTCATTCCTAATATACTATTTATTGATATTGCACAATTCATATGTAATCTTATTTCCATTATATCAAATTTAAACACAACTAATCTCAAGTAATATAGTTGATTTATCAAAATAAGTAAACCTATTTAAATGCATAGCAACAATACACACAAACACAATTACAATAAGAAAATATAATAAGCATATATTAGAATTTGCTTAAGATAGAACAACTCTTTTGGGACAATCTTGTCCAAGTCATAATTGAGGAGGCATTGTGGCATAATAGAAGAACACATAAAGTTAAAATGAAAGGATAATGATTTCCTAGCCTGTCACATCCCACTTTTAGGATATGACGGTCCCAGGGCATGAGCAGGCATAAAGCCACTGAAAACTTGTATATTAACACCTTCAATCTACTAAAATCCAGCATAGCGCTAGCTATACATATATTATATCCTAAAATCACAACCTGCAAATAATAGCACTTCCATTTTCTTGCTTATAACCTTAACTTCATTAAAGGAAATTTCCAAGTCTACCAATAATCAACATAATATAATATAGACACATTTAAATTATATACAATCTTTTTGTACAAACCAACATTCTAAAATATCCTTATACATATGGAGCATTTAAGCAAAAGCTAGCCAAATATTTACATACACATATTATTTATGTATATCCAAAATGAAATTTTTTACTGTAGCTTTGATTATAGCTTTAAGTGAAGAAGAAACTTGGGCTTTACTTGACAACTTCTAGCTTCTTGTAAAAGTTTTGGTGAATGAGGTGAGTATAAAACCTAGTGAATAAGAAATATACTATCATATATTACTAGGCTAGGTAAGCAATGTAATTAACAAGGATAATACTTGTTGTACACATTATAGCATGCTCTAGATATTTATCTCATAATTAGGTAATACTTGGAAAGTAAAACTCATAGCAAAAGAGAAATCTATAGATAATCAGACAACAATTTACAATAGAAATTAGCTAAAATTTTTTAAACATAACTTTTACATTTTAAAATAGAAATTTCTTGTAAACTACTAATATGTAACTTATAAATGCAAAATAGAAACTTTACTCATAACCTGAAGATGAAATTGATATTTTGCAATTCATTTTGGGAATTAAAATTCAAGAAATAATTCATGAAAACTTTATAAAGCTTCATAATAAAATTAACTTATTATATAATCATACAAGGTACATAAAAGCTACTCGTAATATCGTATTCATAGTAAATATTGTAAAAACTACATAATTTTGTTCGTGACAAAACATGTAAAAATTGAGAACAAAAATAAGCTTGTAATCTTGTAATAGGCTCCTAATATTTCTCGTGATAGCTCGTAATAAATATGAGACTGATCAAGTCCCATGGCTAGGAATTTATACTCCTCCTAGCAAGAGGTCAGATGTTATACCCCATCTGTGGGTATAATGTCCGCAATATCCGATGATTTACCCTTCATCAATCAGGGGATTTTTGTTCATTCAAAGTCACAATAATCACATAATAAAATTAATATAAGCTCATAATAAATACAATATAGATCAAATTAGTCTCATAATAAATACTTATAATCAATACATTTCAATACTTGTAATTCATTAAATATTATAGTAATCCCATAGTCTTATAATATTAACAAATCTCGTAACACATCATCAAAACTCAAATCTTATAAATCATTTAAGAAAACTTATAGTCTAGTAATAAAATCTCAAGCAACATATATAGTTTTCTTATAGAAATATCGTTGAACATATAGAAATACTCAAATACAATATAGATGGAGGATTGAATAAAATTCACATATATGACGATTGGAATTTACAACAAAAGTCATGGTCCATATAAAGTTTTAGTCATATCAAAATGCATTTTCAAGGTAGTTTATAAAGAATAATGGCTCACGATTTCAAATAGCAATAATAATAGTATATTAATCACTCACCTCTTGCACACAACTCTTCTATGCACTTATCTCCTTTAACACTTCAATCAAAGATATCCTTAACTTCTGAGTTCTCACTTTCTTAATGTCTTCTTTGTACTTCTACACTCATATAAACACATATAAGTAAATTCATTTAATTCCAAAGAGTGAAATTTAAACATTAAGCTTTAAATTTCTACTTATAACCTAATATCATTTCTTGACCTAGTAGGATTATCTCTATAATATCTCAAGCTACACTCATCCAAATGCCATAATTCCTTTTCCATTATAAAACCAACATATAGGGTTATAATTCATATCCATATAAGCTCTACATGATTAATGGTGGACCTTTGAATTCTTCCCTGATCCTATGTAGGTGACAGACTGACCTCCACTCATTATTTTGATTATAACTTACAATGTACACATCTAATAACAATATAATTTTTACAAGATTAACTAAAAATATAAAGGAACATTTCATATGTTTTAATTTTTACATAGTTATGTCTCTATGGTCCTCAAACTGGGGCCCCAAGCTCAGCCTGAAAACTAGACTTGGGTACGGGGTCAGTCTTGGTTTAGGATCTATATCTCCTAACATGCTTCTAGTTTGGTCAAACTATTTAACAAAAACATATTAGATATAATTATCTACAAGTTTTTAGTTTTATCTAAGACTAAATTTAGACTCCAAGGTCTCTGAATTAGAGTCTAAAATTCTAATAGTCAACTCTTCACAAAACCAAACCCTAGGTTTTCTTCACTAACCTTTGTTCTCATCACCTCTACTTTAATTCTCCTTACTTAAACATCCTCAATTCAATTCCTTTATTTCATCCATAGCTCAAACATCCATCTCTCCTTCATTTCTTCAAATCAAATCCAAATATCAAGTAAGAAAATGAATTTTCCAAAGAAGACATAACATATGTAAGTAGAAGCATGAAACCACTGAGTTTAATTCTTGAACTCACCTCAACTTAGCTTTCTTGTCTCTTTACCTTATCCTCCCATGGCTATTATCTTCACTTCACCCTTCTCAAGTCTTCTTTCTATATGCTTAAGCTAAATGACCAGCTTTTGTGTAAGTGAGTTGAACTTATCCCAAATGTATATTTTCTTTTCTTCTTTTTTTTTTTTTTGGTTTTATTTATGACCAAAATTGAAAATGTCTAATTCATTATTTCCCCTTTGATTTTTGGTAGCCACACCTCCAAATTATAATTATTTTATGTTATTTTTTTTTACAAATTAAAAGTCAAAGATGATGATTATATATTTTCTCTAAATCTCAAAATTGCTATCTCCTTAAATTTAATTACTCTACATTATTTAATTATTGTCTCTTAATATTTTTAACTAAATTTTTAGGGTTTTAAGAATATAATTAATTATTCATTCATCAAATTCCCCTAAGGCAAAACCTAAGAAAAATCACAAAATCAAAATTCATTGGTTTCGCATTTATTGTACTGATTTTTGGACTTGTATCCAATTTAGGTTTTGGGTTGCTAATTCTCTATTCTTTTCCTTAGTATCTCCATTCTAATTAGTTTTGGACTACTTTCTAATCTTTGATGACTTAAAAACACCTTGGGTGTTACATAGCCTATACTTAGAGAAACTAGAACATCAGTAATAAACAATTCTATGCTCCATAGTTTACTTAGTCTGTACACTCTTAACTTATCAAAGCTTATATCATCTTATGTAACAAACCTTTATTTTCGCTCTGATATTACCTTTGTCACATTTCACTTTTGGGATATGGCGATGTGAACCCTAAAATTTGCACCTCCAAACAACTGGCATTCGATTACAAACTCGCAGAATCAAACTAGGCTTAAATCAGATCTAAAACGAGCGAGAATAGGCTAAAAAATGGCATACAGACCCACAAAGACTGCATAGGGTGGTCTGTGACCACACAGGGCATATGCAAGCAAAATTGCACAGGCCCTGTGTGGAATAGTAAAGGCCCTATGCAAAACTACATAGGTCCTGTGTAGTTACATTTTGCCCTTGTGCGTTCAGTGAAGTCCAGAAGTCATCGTGTGCGGTTCCTGAAGCCTCATATGCAGTTTCATGCCTTAGGAAGTGAATCCCACATTGAAAGTTCATGATTTTTGCTTCCAACTCTCCCCCTATAAAAGCAACACTCCCTTCATTTCCACACTCAGAATTGCTTAATCAAACAAATTGATTTAATCAACATTTTTAAAGTTTGGTCCGAAAGGAATGAACTTTTTAGTTTAAAATTTTATTTTATTTGGGTGGTCATTTTAAGGTAGCTCTCCTTAAATCAATATGAGGAATCCCCAATAACGCTGTTCGAGTCACCATTTGAAGGTTGTCATTCTGTTGAGCTGAGAAGGTAGAATTGTGATTCGGTCGTCCACTTCATCTGCCCTATGTCCCCAAGCCTCATCCTCGCAAGGTATTTATTTCCTTTTTTATTATTTTCTTGTTTTTTTTTTTGTTTTATTTTAATTGCTTTGTTTGTTTGTTTTGTTATTTTTCCTTAGCATTGCTTAGATTGTTCTTTTCATTTGTTATTTCTTTACTTTGTATGTTTTATTATTTTCTTTCATTATTTTGAGGCATGTTGATTAAAATATGATTTAATTAACTTGGAAAGTGATTTGAATTGATGCATCTACTTGTTAATTAAAACCTGACCTAATTAACAACTTGGTAATCAATCAATTTGATTTAATTAATCAACCCACCTTTCAATCAATGAACTGAAACATGATAAAATAGCTGGGCCAAACTAACCCCTCGCAAGAAGCAAACTACATGGATTTTGATTCTCATTCGAAGAGATACGTAAGCTTACTTGTTTAAAGCATCAAATCCAATTTAAATAAATAATAATTGATGTGCTATTCTGCAAGTGTATAGATTGCATAAGTAATACAGTAGTGAGTGAGTTATCATTCCACTGGAGACAAGGCATAAGTACTAGCACAAATTTAAATTGTTGTTTAGTGAAATAAAAGCTTTGAGTAATATTTAAATTGAAATAATTAAACTAAATTAAAAACTTAATTAAAATAATGTAAGTGAATTGCAATAGAAAAATTGATGATGGAAGCTACCTAGATATTTGAATCCTCATAGACTCCATATGTATTTCATGAGTGGAAACTCAATTGAACCAAACATCATATTGAATTAGCATTCCACTAGGTTAGATTGAAACCTCTCTCGAGTGATTCAATCTCTAATTACTAAGTATTATAAAAGGAATCTCTTCTCAATTTATAATCAAATAGAAATAACATTAAAATCAAGGAACTATAACCAAAGAATCTTGTAGGTCTATCTCTAGCACCCCAATCAATTCTCAACCTTTATAAGTGATCAATTCTAGCTAAGCTTTCTCAAGATCATAAGCAGGAGAACTAATTCCAATTATCAAGCATACAATTGACAATTAGAAATAACAAATATAGATCATAGAGATAAATCAATCCCAATGAATGATTTAATTGATTAAAAATCCAATCAATCCATACAAAGTAATCTAGGATTCATTAAATACCTAGGTATGAAAATTTTAGTTTGTAATGAAAGAGTAATAAGAATAAAAAATAAAAGATAGAGAAATCAAACAATCTATAGTGGATGAATGATAATCCAAACTTAAATCTTCAATTTTTGAGTTGAAACTTGAATCTTCAGTTCTTGAGTTGAAACTTGAAGAACTTTGATCTTCCTCTTCAATTTTTATTGCAAAACTCTCTTCTTTTCCTCAGGAAAACTGCAATTTAAAATTTAAATTTGCCTCTCCTTCAAATTCTATCTAAAATAAGCTTTTATACCCTAGAAGTTAGCCTAACATGGCCAGTGATGTGCCTATGTTGCTGGGCATGTTGACACTCTGAACACTCAGATCTCGCCTCTTCAGATATGAGAACAACATAGGCAGTGACACGCCCATGTCGCTAGGCGTGTCAATTGAAAATTTGTCCAAAAATGCACAGGTTCTTGATTTTTCTTCACACTTCTGGATCAATTGACTAAGGCATTTGTAAAGCATAAAGGACTCCTAGAAATACTCTAAAAAGCACTTGAACAAATAAATTAAACTCAATTTAACAATAAAATGCTCTAAAAATAGGGGGTAAAATGTAGTCAATTATACACTTATCAAATTACTCCACACTTGAGTTTTTGCTTGTCCTTAAGCAAATTAAATCACAATTATAGTTAGAAAATGGACAACCACTCCAAAGCAAAAGGAAACATAGTGATTGGCAGTACTTAAATCAGTAAGGCTCAAAATTCTTAATAAAAAACCAATTCTCAAATGTAGCAGTCAAATTAAAGGATCCTTAAATCAAATAACCTCAAACTCATAGATAAAACTCACAATCTTGAAGTCTAAATTCTAGAGTTAAAAGATTGAGTACACAATTCTAAAAAAACAAAAGCCAAAAAAAAGTAAGAAATGAAAGATTTTCTCTTAGGCACCTAATTACTCTTTCAATTTTCTGTTGACTTTAACATTCCATTGCACCTTTATTACACCTTTTTTTTTAATTTTTCTAATTAAGGAGCCCAACTTATTCGAATTGTCATACTAGCCTTTTGATGCGAAGGTAAACATTTGTGATGCTGACCCCCGGTTACTTAGCTAAAATCACGAATCTAAATGGCTACTAGTACTATCCATAATTCCAACCCCTTTGGTTAGAAGAGTCAAATTTAGTGAAACAGGGAAAAATTTTCAAAGGTTCTTATTTTTTTCAAATTAAGAAAAATAGTCAAGGAACCGAAGATATTAAGTAAATCTTACTAATCTTGACTCAAGTCATAGAGGAATCCATATATGCTAAAAATGTAACTAAGGTTTCAAACTCCAAGCATGCAAATTTCATCAATTTAATTTCCTAATTATGACTACCACACTCAATCCTTAGCAAATAATCAAGTCAACCGAGCCAAACATCAATGAGAAATTTTCATATATAGAGAAAACATCAAATTATGAGCGAAAGAGGGAGCATTCCAATTCAAACCATTATTACAATTTAGCTTGCGTAAAACAAAACAGGGCAAAAAGAATAAATAAATAAACAAATAAATAAATAAATACCCCTCCCCCACACTTAATTTACACATTGTCCCTAATGTGTTGAATTCAAAGAAAAGAAAATGGAAAGAGAGAAAACTGCCCTGTCATTGCTATGAACCAAAATATATAGATGCTGGATTAATGGCTTTTCTATGTCAATTTTAGCTACAGACCAAAAGAGACTGTACTAAATAAAATATGAAGGTTGATAAAAGCAAAAAGAAAAAACAAAATAAAAGAAAAAAATAAAAGTACGACTAATAATATTGAGAATACAGTAATCCAAAATAAAAGAAATAATAAAAAAATAAATAAACAAAAGGAAAAGAAAAAGGGAGAAAAAGATAGGACTACTCATTTGTCTCATCACCATCTTCATCACCATCATTAGAGACATCAACATGCTATGGTGGCTGGTATGGTAGAGGTGGCAGAAGCTGTGGCTAAAATTCTTGAGATCTCAAGAACTCTAACATGGACTCTTGAAGCCATATCCATTATGCTCGCTTGTAATTAAGGGCTACTTGAATAAAGGCCTGATGTCGCTCCATAGACTGTTGTATGTCATGCTGAGCAACCCACATGTACCGCTGATCAATCTCTAAGTTCCCCAACTTGCTCTCAATTCGACAAATCTGGTGCTAGAACTCTATAGGTTACTTATCGTCATCCTAAATAGCGCCGATTGTATGGCCCTAATCTCTAAAATGAGGCATCTGAAAATATGGCAGAACAGAGGGCCCAGTCGAACTAAAGGGAACATCAATAGGTGGAGGCTATGGTGCATTAGAAGTGGGCACTAGATCAGGAATATCGGTTGGCTGAGCCTGAGGCATGTCAGAAGTGGGAACTAGAGGAACTGGAGAAGAAATAGTAGCAGCTGGTGCCTGTGGCTCGACATCCTTTGTTAGTTCCAGCCTCTTCAAAGTATCTATACTGAGTAGCTTAAGATTCCCATCCGCCGTCATAGGCTGGCACTTGTCCAACACACCCAAGGCTCGAGCGAGCTTGGTGATATACATCCCATCATATGAACAACCAGCCGATCCCTTTTTTGACTGCTCTTAGAAGAAATATATGAGAGCATGGGCAACATTACAACAGACACCATCAATGATACACTTTAAAAAGATAAGTTCCCATAATCTAATAACTCCTGTGCTATTTTATTGGGCAGCAATAGTGTGTGCCAGTAGGTTCTGTACCACCTGATGAGTAAAAGATGCAAAGTTCAATGCCTTTGACACTTTAGGCACATATTGGCCTGCTCTTGAGGTGAAGTGCTCCCAAACTCTGGTAGGCTCAACATTATATTAAGGGAAATCCACCTGTGCTTGCCTATATGCATCATTCCCCACCTCCTCCTCGGTATATAATCCTAAGTGCTCAAATGGTAACACAATACCTAGGTGGAGGGATAAAATTGTTGAAATGGTAAATAGGCAAACCGAGTAAGAACAAGTAGATATCATTGTCAAGAATCTACTCCTAACCTATCGAGTCCACTTGTTAACATAATACCTACCCATCTTCAGAGCGTTGGTTGCAATTTGTCACAACCTGATCCTAGCTCGTAAACTTATTAAATCCCACAATTATAAATTCCATAACCAATTTAAATGACAATCTAAAGGAAAACAAATTAATAAGTAATGATGTATCTAGAAATCTGAATATTTATAAATAGCTTTAAACTACTCAAGGACGGTATAAATAAATGAATAAAAAAAAAATAAGTCCAAAGTCCTAATAGCTCAGAAATCATCTAGAACGGAACGACAAATGGTTGCTTTTAGACATAGCATGGCTTCAAAAATGAAAGATGAGCTAAGCCTCGCCAACTACCAAGGGTCTGCAAAACAAATATCTAAAGAAGAATGAGCATATACCACTTTGCTCAGTGAGAACACATATGGCAAGGAATTTCCTAACAATTTATTTGCATCAAGTTAAATAATTTTGTCATAAAGTGCAAATCAAGCATTTTATATGACAATAAGATCAATCACAAATATTGCACAACAGATATTTTCTTACACTTAACAAGATCTTAAATAATATGTTTACATTATAACTCATATAATACATTCGATAATAGCATAAAGTTCATTTGTTATTATAGCAATTACACCAGCTTAACTATTATCGAAGAAATTTGCAAGCATAATATACAATGGGAAAGACCTTGTGGGACTTGTCATTTAGTATATAAGGCATTGAGCCCAAGTACCATTAGCAATGGGGCACTACAAACAGGGCCAATATGCACATATAACATATAAGGCAATTTTGCCCAAATCATTTAGTAACCAAATATACCCCAGGTGCACCATGGGAAGCCTAAGTCATGGTCTTATCCCAATACAACAAATATTGTCTCAATGCAATAATAATTCACCTTGATAAACCATATATTAGTTATTTCATACAATTACGTCATATATAAAGGCATGCATTCTTGTGTTTCCCAACTTCTAATATAAGCAATACAAACATCAATCATATTACTAAACAATTATTTAGTGTGAGTTGCTGATTTAACACACGTGTCCTTACCTAAAGCAGATTAATCAAGTGATAACACCAAATTTATTAGTTCTGCTGATTAGCTAATTTTCCACCTAAATACACATGTTACATCCCAACTTTTGAGACATAACGGTCCTAGAACATAGGGAGACATAAGGTTACCCATGCCCATAGAACCCATTTATACTTACACAAATACTGCCTAGGATTGTACCAAAACCTCTTACATTAACTTAAATAAACCCTTTTTTTTAATTATTTTTAAAAACCTTAAGTTGCAGAAGCATAGTTAAAATATACTTTAAACATAATCCATAGGAAAATAATATTTAGAATCCAATTAAAGCCTCAAAAGATAACATTTCAAAATAAATATCCAAAAATAAATATTCTCGAAGCATCTAAGGATAACTCTTCATAACATATTAAACTGATTATCTTGGACAAGGAATCCCCAGGCGACGTAAAATGCTTGAGCCATCACCTTGCCTCCTCATATTTGCTCACCTGGAACCATATAAGGAAGAAGGGGTGAGATAGATGATCTCAATGAGTAAACAATAGGGCCTATACAATAACACATATCCCTTAGAAAGGACTCATAGCTCATAACTTATAGTTCATGATTCATAGTTTGTAATTTTTGAAAGATTTGCAGAAATCACACTTATAACATATAACATATAGAGTGAAGGCTACTATCATAATCACTCGAACACATAGAGTGAAGGCTATTGCCATAATCACTCGAACACATAGCTGATGATTACTCGCATTGGTATGAGGATCACATAACCGATGATTAATCGCATCAGTATGAGGAGCACATAGTTGATGATTACTCATATTAGTATGAGGATTTATGCATAAAAAGGGTTAAAGGTACCATAGCATGAGCTAATGGTAATCATATATAATAATAACATTTAAGCCAACAATAACATGTATCCCAATAACAATAGAACTTTAACATTTTGAACAAAAGATACAAGAATAGTGTAGTTCTAGAAAGAATGTAAGTTAGGGCAATAATCATAAAGGTATTATCATTGGATTATCAAAATGGTTTTGGATTAATTGTCCTTTGGCAACCCAAGTTTAATAAGGAAATCATAGAGTTTTATTTTAGAATAGAAAGAACTTGGGTTTCAAGAATGTCAAAGGCTCACATAACATGATATCACATATTTGCAACAAAACATATTGTTACTTACACTTAAAACATGAATACACTGTTTACTCACACTAGAAGCAGGAATATAGAATTTACTCACCTTGTGGTTCATTTGCTCCTAATTCACGTAGCCCTTGGACTTCTAAGACTCCTCAAGCTTTATCATAATGTTTAATTCGATACTTAGTATTTCTTTAATCATGGTGCTATCCTATCCCATAACTACCCCATGTACATCTAACATTCACCTATACTTAGAGTTGCATATATAAGTGCACCTCATCACTTGCATATAACATTTTGACTTAAAAGTCTCATACACTTAGCCTTTATAGGCCCATATGAAAACACATCACAATTAGGTCAATACCTTTCTAAGGTCATCATAATATCATTATCTTGATATCAATTCATTTTAACAATCATCTTAGTATACTTAACACATCCATACATGTCAATTTGATAAATAACCTTTTGAGTGTCATGCTTAACTCTTATGATCTATTTATTCAATCAATCACTTCATCAACTCAAGACCATTTATTCATTATCAAGTCATCATAACATCTAGTTCTATATTTCCTAATCACATTCACATTCTAATCACAGCATAAGGTTAAGATACCTTAAGTATACCAAAGTGCCTTTAAGCTTGTCTAGGGTCATTCCTTCAACTAACATTCAATTTTATCATTTGTCATGCATACATACATGTCAATAATCATCAAAATACATTTCATAAAAATTATAGACATTGGGATAAAAATTCCATGGTAGGCCAAATGCATCATCAAAGGGAAAATTGAATTTTTCTTACTTTTTGCACTTTTTGTCTATTACAGTAATATGTAAAAACAATTTTTGCACCAAGATTTTTCAAGCAATCAAAACCAAAATCATTTTAGAATACTAATCCATAGGAATTGGCCCCAATTGGTGTATCTCATTCAAGAAGATTCAATTTTTGGCTTTAGGATGCAAAACCATGAGTTTTCTTGTTTTTTGGTATTTTTTGGTCATTACAGTAATATGTAAACAGGTGGTTTAAACCATTATTTTTCATTCAATCATAGCAAATATCAGTTTAGAACATCTTCATGCATGATTCAGCAGCCATAGATAATAATTATGCAAGGAAATTCCAAGTTTCAAGGCTTAGGGTGAAAATCATGAGTTTTCACACTTTTTGCGCTTTCCGATCATTACAGTAATATATAAACACATGATTTAAATCATCATTTTTCATCTAAACAAAACAAATATCAGTTTAGAATCCATCCATACACAAATTAGCAGCCACATGTTCAATAAATCATAGAATTTTTCAACTTCTAAGTTCTAGCACAAAAACCTTGAATTCCTTTGTTTTCTAAAACTTTTTGGTCATTACAGTAATATGCAGAAATATAGTTTAATCTAATATTTTTCATCAAAACACATCAAAAATTTGTTTAAAAACCACTAATGCACAAATTGCCCCCGATTAGTGATGTTTATGCATAAAAATTATATTTTAAGTTATACGATTCACCTTTGGACAAATTTCACGGAATGATTTGTGTTTTCAGTAGAGAATTAAATTTCTCTCTCAAAAACACACCCAAACTAAATTAAATCTATAAAAATCAGTAAAGAACTAGTTCAAAATAATTTTCTCATCATTTATTTCATAGAAATCAGTTAAGGAATTGAAAGAGAAGAAAAACTTATGATTACGGGCGAGAAATCGCAAAATTAAAAGGAGTTTTCTTAATTTCGGTAGAGAGAATTATTTTGGGGGAATTTTTCTATAAAAGTACTGGAATAACAGAGTGTGGCTGCTGTTTAGACTGATGGGGGCAGAAATTTTGCTTATATATTAGGGTTTTGAGTGAAATTTCCAAGTTTACCCTTAATGAGCAAGATTAGGAGTGTTTTAGTGTAGTGGACTTTTGGGTATTTAGGCTTTTTAATTAATTTAGGGCTGATTATAGGTAATTAAAAATAAAATATTTTTCATATTATTTTCATTAAAATTTCGCTCAAAAAATTTATTAAAAAATTATTTTAAAATACGAATAAAATTATTTTATGCTTAAAAATTATCTTTATACATGAAAATTTATTTTACGAAAAATAAATTGTTTCATTCTAATGCATTTTATTCAAATCATTTATTTCACATTAATAATTCATATTAGGCATATTAAAATTAATTTAACATGCCTCAAACCCATAAATCACATCACATATAAATTTTCATATAGTCACACAATTTGTCACAATAACTCTAAATTCAAATAATTTGTCACTAAAACTCCTAGGTGTGAATCCTCAAATTTGCATATCCAGAAAACTGATACTTAATTATGAATCCATTGAATCAAATCTGACTTAAATCAAAGTTAAAATGGATGAGAATAGAGTAAAAAATGGCAGGCAATCTCGTGGTGACCGCATAGAGCAGTGATGACCGCACAGACCTTGTGCAAAACTGCACAGAGGCTATGTGGAACCACCCATTATCTCCTCTAAAGCAAATCTGACTAAGCCTTCTAAATGGATTTCCTAGCCTAAGCCTTCCTTTAAGCCAAGATTAGCCTCTTAAGTCTAGCACCCCAGTCTAATCTCTCTAACACATTCTTAAGGTAAAATCTGACCAAGCCTTTTGAATGAACTCACCATAAGGCAATGACTTAACCAAGCCTCTAACATGATCTCTCATATAGCCAAACCAGACTGAGCTTCTAAGTGACCCTAGCTAAGGCCAAACCTGACCTAGCCCTCCAAAATGATCCACTTATCTTAAACAATCTTCCTTAAAGCCAAACCAAAAGGTCATAACCTTATTGTCTCCAAGGACTTGCTCCCTCTAATAAATGTTTCTAATAACCAAAACTTCTCGCAGGCCAAACCCACTTAAGCCCAACCCGACCTCTTTCAGCTATACCTGGCTTAACCTCCCAAAGTGACTTCTTCCTAAACCAAACAACCAAAGACCAAATAACCAGGCTACCTTCCAAAATGGAGGCATCTTTTTCCCAAAAGCTTAGCACTTTCCTACCAAACTGACACTTCATAGGTTCAAGGTATCCAATCATTGCATAGTCAGATGCATTTCAAATAGAGCAAGTTGTAAGTCAAACTTCTGAATCAAAATGGATCATCTTTTTGTCAATTCCTACTAGACAGGGTCATCCTTTTTCCTGCCAGATAATATAATCTCTCTGTCGAATCCTACCAGATAAGGTCATCATCATTCCTACTAGAAATGTCACAAAACTAACCAGACATTAAGCTAGACTTTCCAAAATAGACTGGAACCATTACTTTTACCAAATTTACCCTAAATCTTCTTTATCTCTAATATTAATGCTGAACAGATAGCCTTGATTTAAATCCTCCAGCATTAAGGCCAAGTAGATAGCCTTAATTGAGATTTATCTAACACTAAGGCTGAACATATAGCCTTGATTTAAATTCTCCAACATTAAGGCCAAATAGATAGCCTTGATTAAGATTTTCACTAGATTTTCTTTATCCTCCAACATTAAGGCCAAACAAATAGCTTTAATTGAGATTTCACCAGATCATTTAATTCTCTAAATATTAAGGCCGGACAGATAGTCTTGATTGAGATTTATCCCAGATCATCTTTTCCTCTAAATATTAGGGTTGAACAGATAGTCTTAATTGAAATTCACCAAGAACATTCTCGCATCCAGTGTCAAGGCCTGTCTGATAGCCATTGACAAAACCTCATTTTATCCATAACTGTCTAGTAACAATCACCTAGGCATCCATGCGATTCCTATCCCTGCCCCTTTATCAATATTCTTTGAAACTTCACCCATAAATGTTTAGTAACGATCACCTAAACATCTCTATGGTTTCTCTTTCCATCTATCCTTTACCTATAAAAATCATGCCTTTCACCCAAACATGTCTTAATCCTGACTTATACATTCTTTTGGTTCCTTTTCTCCATCCCTAGGTTCACTATCATCAGAATCACCTTTTGGTCAAGCCAATTCTAATGAGGGGGCAGTTGTGAACCCCAAAATTTGCACCTCCAGACAACCGATATTCAATTATGAATCCATAGAATCAAACCAAGCTTAAATTAGAGTTGAAATGAATAAGAACAGAGTTAAAAACAGCGGGCAATCTCATGGTGACCGCACATAGCAGTGATGACCGCATAGACCCTGTGTAGAACTGCACAAAGGCTGTGTGAAACCGCATAGGCTCTATTCAAAACCACACAGGTCCTGTGTGGTTACACTGTGCTCGTATGCCTTCTGTGCAGTTTAGAAGCCTCCGTGTGTGATTCTCGAAGTGTCCTATGCAGTTTTGTGTCTTGGAAAGTGAATCCCACATCAAAACTTCATTGTTTTGCTTGCCAACTCTCTCCCTATAAAAGCAACATCCCCTTACCTTATTTCCCCACTCAAAATTGCTTAATCAAATTAATTGATTTCAAAGCAATCACCTCTTAACATCTTAGCCTCTTGGTTTGCTTAATTAGCCTTTGTATCAAGCGAACCATCTCCACAAGTTTGGTCTGAAAGGAATGAACTTTTAGTTTATTTTTTATTTAGGTGGTCATTTGGAGGTAGCTCTTCTCAAATTAGTCCGAGGAACTCTCGAATATGCCGCTCGAGTCACCATTCAAAGGTTGTTCCGTCATGCCGAGAAGGTGGAATTGCGATCTAGTTGTCCGCTTCATCCGACCTATGTCCCCAAGTCTCGTTCTCATAAGGTAATTATTTTCTTGTTTTCTTATTTTGTTTTATTTTAGTTTTTCTGTTGCTTTATATCATTTTGTTTTGTTTTGTTTATTTCCTTAGGATTGCTTAGTTTATTCTTTTCGTTCATTATTTATTTGTTTTGCATGTTTTATCATTTTCTTTCATTATTTTGAGACATGTTGATTAGAATATGATTTAGTCAACTAGGTAAATGACTTAAATTGTTGCATCGACTTGTTAATTAAAACCTGACCTAATTAACAGCTTGGTAATCAATCAATCTGATTTAATCAATCAATCCACCTTTCAATCAATGAACTGAAACATGATAAAATGGCTAGGCTAAACTAATCCCTTCGCAAGAAGGGTGAACTATATGGATTTTGATTCCCATTCAAAGGGATACATAGGCTTGCTTGTTTAAAGCATCAAATCCAATTTAAATAGAATATAACCTTTCTTTTGTATGCCACTTTATGAATTAGTTCTTTTTTTTTTGTGATATTTGCTTTTAATTTGTCTTCTTTATTCTAATATTGATGTTGTCTTTCTTTTGTAGTATTTTTTAATGATTATTTTGAATTATTTTGGGGAGTGTGTGATATCCTTAGAACCCATAAGGGCTAGAAGAAATATCCTCTATTTTGGTTTTGAATTGTAAAGTTAATTCCTTTATTTGCTTTATTGCTTTGGATAAATATTTATTTATTTGTTTATTCATGCATTATATAATTTTTCATGCATTATGTAAACTATTCATGAAATTTATTTTAAGTCATCTTGTATTAAATTTGCAAAACTAATTATTTTTCTAAATAAACCGAAAACCTAGTCCCCGAATCCTCTTTGGTTTCGAGGATAGTGATATTTTTCCTTTGGGATATTAATTGGAGTCAAATTGGGTTTTTTCCCTTAATTTTTTCTGAAATAAAATAAAATTAAGGTGGTGACTCTTTTCAAAAATCAACCAATCCAAACCCGAGGGTTTCATCGTGAGTTCAAACCCAAATGAGCATTTCAGTCCCACTTAGCAGATCGAAACGGTGCTCGAGCAAGGCCTCACACTAGGGTTGATGTGGGTTGTTACAACACACATATTTTACAATGATTACCCTTAATTGATGTAAATATGAATCAAATGCATCTAATTATCATAGGCTTCATGAAATGCAATTGTTATGCAACACAACACCATAATCCAAATATTTTCCTCTAATTTTGATCTATTTGATCTAAACCTCTCATAAGTATTCCAAATAAATCCAAATTTTACATACAACCAGCCAACCCATATTTAAATCTATCCACTAGAAAATCATTTACTTTGGACTTAATTAGGGGCTCAAGAAAAGTACCCCAAATACTGCTGTCGAAAAACCAACTGAACATAGATAACAGAAAAATAAAAATTTTACGAACCTATATAAATGCTCTCCAAAATTTATGAAATTTTAACAAGATGTCCTTAACATACCTAATTAAATTTCATCAAAATTTCACACCAATCAGACATTATTTAGACCTCCAAATAATTATTTTTCTAAACTGACCTGTGTAAATTTTCTTACCAAGTAGTCATCACATTATTCTTAATTTTGTTCTATGTGACCGTTGGATCATCTCCAAACTTAAATATGATAAAACTAATATCAAAATTCCACCATTAAATTTTATCCCAATAATTTTTTATAAATTTTTGAAATTACTGGTCATCTAATATATACATAGCTAACCCAATTTCAATTCATGAACCAACTTTAACATATTTTTCTACAATCTCTAATCAAATCAAAAACTAAATATACAAATTAATTCTAATAAAATAGATAGAAACAATCAAAATTTTGAAACAAATCTTTTAAGAGCATAAGAGATCCTGATTATTTTCCTCAAACACCATATAATGCACTCTAATGCACTCTTAATTCTTACACCTCAATTCAAAATTTTTTTTTTCTACGGCTGATCTTCAATACAACTCCTTACCTCCTTACACTATTGCACACACACAATATTTCTTAGCCTAATATGGCTAATATACAACAACACACACACTTCACACAATATATATATATATATATATATATATATATATATATATATATATATATATATATATATATATATATATATATATATATATATATATATATATATATATATATATATATATATATATATCCTTATTTAAATAATTATAATTAAAAAAATATAATTATAATTAAAAATGTTCTCAACTAAAAATTGGGAATTTAATATAACTGCATCAAAGGTTGAAGATTACATCTAAAGTAAATCATTTCAAGCTGAATTCCCCACCACCAACTTGAATAGTGATGAGGAATCTAGACCTGACTCGACCCCACCTTTCCTCAGCCCTAGAAGGCATGTCATGAAGTAGTTCAAGTTCAGTTAATTTGGCCTATATGAGATTGAATTTCAAGTCTAAACTTGAGTCTAAGTCTAAATCTCGAAGTTTGAGTCCAAATATGAGTTAGAGTCTTTTTTGGATGAGCCTTAAAAATGAAAAAAAGTGACAAAAAAAAAAAAGGAAAGGAAATGAAGAAAAAAAAAAGAGGTAGAGATCTAATCCACCACAATTAGCATAGATCAGAATTTGAGGTGCTTTATTTCTTATAAATCAGCAATTGCTTCACTAACTCCTAATCAAAGAAGATTAAGATAGTTGAAGCATAAAGAGCAAGTAAATATAATTAACTATTGCGCATTGGGTAATCAAATAATACACCTCAATAAAGAACAACAAGTTTAGAGAAGACCTTTGTCAAACCTAAAATTCAAATGTTAGAGCCTCTCAACATGAAGAAAAATAGTAAATCATGGTGGAATATTTTCTCCTAAATTTCATTAATACAAGCTCATTAAATTGAAAATCCAAAAGGGTGGCTTAGGCAAAAGTTAGAGTTGAGAGAGAGAGAGAGAGAGAAAGAGCTCATCTAAGTCATCTTCCCTCATATCCAAAATTGTCAAATCATCTTCAATCAATCCATCTTGTCTTATGTCTCCAAAGTCATCCTTCCTCACTAGAGGTTCATTCTTTAAGGATATACTATCTTCTATGCCCTTATCCTACAATGGGGGTATGTCTTCCTAGGTCTTCATCTATTGTCAATCTATCCTGTCACTTAGCTCAAAGAGCTAAGGCATAATCCCTCACATTTCCCACCTTCACATTCTTATCTCTCATTCGGGAGCATAATCCCTAAGTTGTTTTTTTCCACTAGCCCTTTAGCCATTCTTAAAGGCTCTTTGTTTCAGTTAGTGTCTCATCAAGTCAAACCAATTAAGTGTCATTCCAAGTATATCTTCAATCTGAAACAACAAGAAAAGCTTGACTTGCTTTTTTTCATGAATTATGCTGCAAATGGCAAAACCATACAACCTCTATGATTCTTTTCAGAAGTTTCAACCTACCTTCAAGCAATTGTAGAACTTTTCCATCCTAAGCCTCATTCGCAAATCATACCATTATTTCAAGCTCAAGCCACATACCACCCTTTCCTTGGCAAAATCTCATCATAGGTAGAGCAAAAACTCCCAAGTCTCTCAAGACTCATCATCCTTGAATCTAGTTTCCTTAACAAAACTAGAAGTCAAGGCATATCTCCCAAAGCTTATTATCCTCAAGTTGATTAAGAAGGACTTGAACTAGTCAAGGCCTATCTTATGCCTTTTTGGCAAACATCTCATTACACTTGAAAGCTTAAGCCTCATTAGCAAAACATATAATCCTTGAGATCAAAGTTTCTTAAGGCTTGCAAACCATTTTGATGCAACCATGTCAAAGGGCAAACCCTTATCTATGAGCCTATGGTATCTTTGTGACCAAAACCTGTAGCACCGTACCTAAGCCAAAGCCAACCATCCAAAGCACCCTTGTAGAAAACTATCCTCAACACCTAGAAGCCTTCACCATGAAGCCCAAAACCAGAAACCTTCTCTATAAAGCCTAAATCTATAAGCCTTCGCCATGAAGTCCAAACCAAAAGCCTTCATCAAAGAAGCCTAAATATAAAAGCCTTCATTAGAGAAGCCCAAATCCAGAAGCCTTTGTCATGAAGCCTAAATCCAGAAGCCTTCATCATGAAGTCCAAACCAAGAAGCCTTCATCAAGAAGCACATGACCAAAAGCCTTCACCATGAAGCACACGATCAAAAGTCTTCACTATAAAGCCCACTCCTAAAAGGCCTTCATTTATGAAGCCCATGATCTCCTTTAAGGGAAAATTTGATTAAGCCTTCCAAATTGATTTTCTAGCCTGACCTTTCCTCTAAGCCAAGATTAGCCTTCTAGGTCTAGCATCCTAGTCTGATCTCTTTGACATAGTCTTAAGGCAAAATCTGACCAAGCCTTTCAAATGAACTCACCAGATGGCCATGACTTGATTGAGCCTCTAATCTTATCTCTTACATAGCCAAACCAGACTCAGTTTCCAAATGACCCTAGCCAAGGCCAAACTTGACCTAGCCTTTTAAGATGACCCACTCATCCTAAACAATCTTCCCTAAAGCCAAACCAGAAGGCTAAAGAAGACTAAGCTAATTGACAAACCTAACTAAAGACTCTCGTATGAACTTTTTTGGAGACAAGCCTAATAAACTAATCTTCCCCAAAACTAGCCCAAATCTATAAGCCTTTACCATGAAGTCCAAACCGAAAGCCTTCATCAAAGAAGCCCAAATATAAAAGCCTTCATTAGAGAAGCCCAAATCTAAAAGCCTTCATCATGAAGCCCAAATCTAGAAGCCTTTGTCATGAAACCCAAACCTAGAAGCCTTCATCAAGAAGCACATGACCAAAAGCCTTCACCATGAAGCATATGATTAAAAGCCTTCACCATAAAGCCCACTCCTAAAAGGCATTCATTTATGAAGCCCATGATCTCCTTTAAGGGAAAATTTGATTGAGCTTTCCAAATTGATTTCCTAGCCTGACCTTTCCTCTAAGCCAATATTAGCCTCCCAGGTCTAGCATCCCTACCTGATCTCTCTAACATAGACTTAAGGCAAAATCTGACCAAGCCTTTCAAATGAACTCACTAGAAGGCCATGAATTGACTAAGCCTCTAATCTTATCTCTTACATAGCCAAACCAGACTCAATTTCCAAATGACCCTAGCCAAGGCCAAACTTGACCTAGCTGTTTAAGATGACCCACTCATCCTAAACAATCTTCCCTAAAGCCAAATCAGAAGGCTAAAGCTGACTAAGCTAATTGACAAATCTAACTAAAGACTCTCGTATGAACTTTTTTGGAGACAAGCCTGATGAACTAATCTTCCCCAAAACTAGCCCAAATCTATAAGCCTTTGCCATAAAGTCTAAACCAAAAGCCTTCATCAGAGAAGCTCAAATATAAAAGCCTTCATCAGAGAAGCCCAAATCCAGAAGCCTTTATCATGAAGTCTAAATCTAGAAGCCTTTGTCATGAAGCCCAAACCAAGAAGCCTTCATCAAGAAGCATATGACCAAAAGCCTTCACCATGAAGCATATGATTAAAAGCCTTCACCATAAAGCCCACTCCCAAAAGGTCTTCATTTATGAAGCCCATGATCTCCTTTAAGGGAAAATTTGATTGAGCCTTCCAAATTGATTTCCTAGCTTGACCTTTCCTCTAAGCTGAGATTAGCCTCCCAAGTCTAGCATCCCAGCCTGATCTCTCTGACACAGTCTTAAGGCAAAATCTGACCAAGCCTTTCAAATGAACTCACTAAAAGGCCATGAGTTGACTGAGCCTCTAATCTTATCTCTTACATAGCCAAACTAGACTCAATTTCCAAATGACCCTAGCGAAGGCCAAACTTGACCTAGCCTTTTAAGATGACCCACTCATCTTAAACAATCTTCCCTAAAACTAAACCAAAAGGCTAAAGTTGACTAAGCTAATTGACAAACCTGACTAAAGACTATTGTATGAACTTTTTTAGAGACAAGCCTAATAAACTAATCTTCCCCAAAACTAGACTTAACCCAATCTTATTGTCTTTAAGGACTTGACCCCCCAATCAAGCTTTCCAATTTAGCCTCAAAACAAACCTTCTCCTAAGCTGAACCCACCTAAGCCCAACCCGACCTCTTCTAGCTATACCTGGCTTAACCTCCTAATGTGACTTCTTCCTAGGCTGAACTAATAACCATTGAGTAACCAACCTTATACCTAATATACCATTTTCATCTTTAAGCTAACTGAACAACCAAAGACTAAGCTACCTTCCAAAGTAGGGGCATCTTTCTCTTAGAATCTCAAACTGACCCTTTATAGGTTTAAGGTATCCAAACATTATTTAGTTTGATGCATTTCATAATATAACAAGATGTAAGTTAGACTTTTAAATCAAAATAGATTTCTTTTTGCCAATTCCTACTAGACATGGTCATCATCAATCCTGCCAGATAGGATCAACTCTTTGCCAATTCTTACTAGATAGGGTCATTATAATTCCTATCAGAAATGTCTAAAAACTGACCAGACATCAAAGTTGGAGTTTCCAAAATAGACCAAAACCATTATTTTTACTAGATTTCATCAAATCTTCTTCATCCTCCAACATTAAGGGCAGACAGATAGCGTTGATTTAAATTCTCTAACATTAAGGTTGGACAAATAGCTTTAATTTAAATTCTCTAACATTAAGGCTGAATAGATAACTTTGATTGAGATTTACCCTAAATCATGTTTACCTTTAACATTAAGGCTAAACAAATAGCCCTGATTGAGATTTACCCCAAATCATCTTTACTTTTAATATTAAGGCTAAAAGATAACTTTGATTGAGATTTACCCTAGATCATCTTTGCCTATAACATCCCTATGGTTTCTTTTTCTATCTATCCTTCACCTATAAAAATCAACCATACCTTTCACCCAAATATGTCTTAATACTGACTTAGACATCCCTTTGGTTCATTTTTTCCATCCTTTATCCCCAAGTTCATTATCATTAGAATTGCCTTTCTATTAAGTCAATTTTGATGAGGGGTAATTATGAACCCTCAAATTTGTACTCAATTACAAACTCATAGAATCAAATCATGCTTAAATTGGATCTGAAACAGGCGAGAACGGACTAAAAAATGGCATACGGACCCACAGGGACCGCACAAACCTTGTGCAAAACCATAAAGGCCCTGTATAGAATTGCAAAGGCCTTGTAAGGATTCGTACAGGTCCTATGTAGATACATTTTGCCCCTGTGCATTTCGCATAGTCTAGAAGTTACTATGTGCAGTTTTTAAAGCTTCCTATGCGGTTTCGTGCCTTGGGAAGTGAATCCCACATTGAAAGTTCACTATTTTTGCTCCCAGCTCTCTCCTTATAAAAGCAACACCCACCTACTTCATTTCCACACTTAGAATTGCTTAATCTAACTAATTGATTTTAAAGCAATCAACATTTTTAAAGTTTGGTTCGAAAGGAATGAACTTTTTAATTTAAAATTTTATTTTATTTGGTGGTCGTTTTGAGGTAGCTCTCCTCAAATTAGTCTGAGGAAAACCTAATAATACCATCTGAGTCACCATTCGAAGGCTGTCATTATGCTGAGCCGAGAAGGTGGAATTGTGAACAGGTCGTTTGCTTCATCCACCCTACATCCCCAAGCCTTGTCTTTCGTAAGGTGTTTATTTCCTTTTTTATTATTTTCCTATTTTCTTATTTTGTTTTATTTTAATTGTTTTGTTATTTCCTTAGGATTACTTAGATTGTTCTTTTCATTTGTTATTTCTTTGCTTTGCATGTTTTATCATTTTCTTTTATTATTTTTAAGGCATGTTGATTAGAGTATGATTTAATTAAATTGGTAAGTGATTTGAATTGATGCATCTACTTATTAATTAAAACCTGACCTAATTAACAACTTGGTAATCAATCAATCTGATTTAATAAATTAACTCACCTTTCAATCAATGAACTGAAACATAATAAAATGGTTGGGCTAAACTAACCCCTTCACAAAAAGGGCGAACTAAGTGGATTTTGATTTCCATTCGAAGGGATACATAGGCTTGCTTGTTTAAAGCATCAAATCTAATTTAACTAAACAGTAATCATTTTCTTGCATGAATTAGTTCTTTTTTTTTTTTTGTGATATCTATTTTTAGTTTTTTTTTTATTTATTATGATGTTAGTTTTATTCCTCTTTTTTTCTTTATTTGCTACTTTAGAATTATTTTGGGGAACATGTGACTTCTTTAGAACCTATAAGAGCTAAAGGAAGTATCCTCTATTTTGGTTTTGAATTGTAAGTTTAACTCCTTTACTTTATTGCTTTACTTTTTCACTTTGCATGAATGTTTATTTATTTGTTTAATCCATGCATTATATAACTGTCCATGCATTATGTAAACTATTCATGAAATTAATTTTAAGTTATTTTATATCAAATTTGCCAAACTAATTTTATCAAAATAAATCAAAAACCTAGTCCCCAAATCCTCTTTGGTTTCAAGGCTAGTGATCTTTTATTTTGGGATATTAATTGGAGTCAATTTGTGTTTTTTCTTTAACCTGTTTTCCAAATAAAATAAAATTAAAGTGGTGACTCTTTTCAAAAAAAAAAATCAACCAATCTGAACCTGAGCGTTTCACTGTGAGTTCAAACCTAAATGAACATTTTGATCCCACTTAGTAGATCAGACAGGTGCTTGGATGAGGCCTCATAGACGGTCCTAGGGCATGAATAGGCAGAAAGCCATCAAAAACCCATAAAACCCATACTTATTATCAAATCCATTATGGTATCAAGCAAGCTAACTATAATTAACACATCATCAATGCCTAAGATCAGAACCCAAATCACATTAACTATCTCATGCTACAATTCTATATGTATACTTTTTAATGATTATCAATATTATTTATCGATTGATTCATACATATTCCTTGTCTTTACATTGTAATATATTCTTATAGGTCATGTAGTTTTAGTACACTATCCTCACTTATAACATTTAAAAATCTTTTTTACATTTTTAAATGTCAATCTTCTTACATAAAATCATTACTCTTAATTTATAAGAGAAAGTCTAATAACATCTTACATGAACAAATTATATTATATAACAACAATTATAATAATACAACTAAAACATCAATTTCTATGGAGCATTTATAAAGTACGTATATGTACTTACATATAAATAAATATAATAAACATCATCAAAGGAAATTTTACTTTTAACTTATATGTCATCTTTAAGCAAAACTCATGCTTAAGCTTGGACTGGTCACTCTTTAATTTCCTATAGAAAAATTTAGGAATGGGGGTGAGTTTATAACTTAGTGAGTAAAAGCTATACTACCATAGTTTATGTGGCTTAGTGTTTAATGTTTGTTAACACAAAGAGAACACTTGGTTGACTTATATATACATAATAGTTGATGGAGAAAATGGTTGACAGTGATTGTCAATAACACTTTTAGAAATTTAAATCAAATATCTTAATAATATTTAAAATTTTATGTTAAATAGCATATACGTATATTGTTCTTGAAATTAATTATCAAATATCAATAGTTTGCTATGCTTTTGAAAGTCGAGCCCATATAACAATTACTTTACTAAATTTGAAATTTTTCATTCAAATATGAATAGTTTGCAGTACACTTCAGATACAAATTCAACTAATCATTGTTTCAAATATAATTTCAAATAAATAGTAACACATTTCAAATATGATTTCATATAACTGAAAATATATTTTAAATACTTTCTTTAAATAACTAAAAACTTGAAACACAATTTAAATACAAATATAAATGCAACTAATGAAATACATTTCAAAGCTTCTTTTAACTAACAATTATCTTATATTATCTTCAAAATATTTTTACAATAGATGAAAGAGGATTCTATCCTTATTTTCTCATCAACATTGTAATAAATGGCAGCTTTTATTATGGAGCATTTGCTATACATGTTGTACTACCTTTTAAAACATCATTCATAAAATAATATAAAATCTTATAATTAGCAAAAAGTTGGTTTACAATAGATGGATGCAGATTTGATCCTTGCATCTCATCATAACTATAATAATTGCAGAGCCTCTTCTTGCAGATTAATATCATACTTCGTACGCTAGGCGGGTTAGGCCAAGTAGCTAGGATAATTCCTCCTCTCAATAAAAGCCAATACAGTGTACACTGCCCGGTGTGCCCCACACGGGATAAGGAGATTTTTGCTTAAAAACTCAAAATTCAATTAAAGTAATTTACAGAATATATAACATAAAGTACTACAATAGCTTCTAAGTTTTCATATAAGTGATTGTAATGAATCAACAATTTTCATATAAGAAATTACAATCATTGATAAAAAGAACTTTAACAGTTCATAAATAAGAAATTTCAACATATGCATATAGAGCTTAATTAAATTTTCAAAACTTATAAAATAGATTCAATTAAATCATAATAAGATCAATAATTTAACTTTTAATTAATATCAAAGAACACATGTAAATTTCCAAATAACACATATAAGATTTTTAACAAACACTTTTAGAACTTATAAAATCATAATGAACATATAAGTTTTAATAAATGCAAGGGAGGAGTTATCAAAAGACTTATTATTTAAACTTTTAACAAAATAGACATTAATGATATTCAAATAAATATTTTTGGAATGACTTCATTTATCAAGTGAAATAATTTTTGATTTTGGATAGGAATTTTCATAGGGAAAGGTTTAACAATGAATACGGTTTTCAATTTCAAATTCGCAATAGATAATAGGATAGTAATTACTTACCTCTACTAATGATCTCTTTGTATATCTTCCTTTGGCTCATTGAATCCTACACAAAATTCCTGATATAATCTATTAATCAACTAATTTATTTTTTTATTAGCTATCTGCAATACCCGAGGTTTCTTTACCTAACTATAAATAGTAATAATGACATTATAATGTCCATATACTATGCCATTTAGGGCCTTTGAAGCACATCAAGAATCATAAAAGTATCATAAGAAGTGAATTCTAAATGAATGATGTGACAGTAAGTGAGGAATGCAATCAATTTTGATAAATACTCTTATGATAAGTGAAAGTCAAATCGAGTTTGACTTAATGTGACTATATCAGTAATTTAATTAAGAAATGAATTTAAAGTGCCAGTAAATGGGTGTTGACATCTTTTAAGACATTAGGGGGGTGATAATAGTGATATGAGAAGTTTAATTCAATCAGGGTTACAATGGTATAATAGAAATCAAACTTAGTTTGATCCAATAAGTTTACACGATATGTATACACTTGAACAATGCAATTGAAAGGCTAGTAAATGTGCATTAGGATATGTATAGAATTTATCTAATGATGTCTAGGGTGTGTGGTGACATTAGAAGGTAGAAATATATATGTTATAGTGAAAGGTAAGAGAAAGGATTTAAAAGGAAAATATTCAAGATTGTTAATGGACTTATGGACTTATTATTGGATCTTGAGGTAATGAGGGCTCAAGCCCAACATGGGGAGGTCAACCCATTGGGCCTAATAATGATACACATCCAAAACTTGTTAGCAAAATGGTTAGCCCAAGACTTAGACAAAGAATGTGTAGAGATGGAGTCATGGACATTTAACCACTTAGCCACCCAAAATTGACTAAGTCAAATTCTAAACCAAGTGGGACTCTTATTTCTTCCTACACATGTGCCTAGTTTTAATTTGGACACTTAAACACCTAATGATGACCCTCACCATTGTAGAGAGGATCTCAACCATCCATCTTGATTAATCCTAGCCATCCATCTTGATGCAGTCATAGTCATTCATCAAGATCAAATGCTAGCCATTGGATTTAACTTGAAATATTCTCACCATTCAACCCAATAGATATATAAGCAAGAACATGTTGAGAACACACATTTAGTCTCTCTCTACACCAAAAATCTACTTCAAAGAAAGAAATTCTCTCTACCCACTTGTAACAAGAACCTTGGTAAATAAGAGCTAACCAAGGTGAGGAATTTTATTTATCTACTGTTTTCTACACTTTGAGGTTAATTTTAATATTTTAGTTGTTTAGATATTTCTTGTATACTATATATAGAAATCAGCCATGGTAGAGAATTACTAAGGAAAAGTTCTAAATTTCAATTAAGTACACCTATGGTTATGTTAAATAAAAAGAAGTAAATTAGAAGTGTTAGAATGACTTGGAGAACATGATTTTAAATTTGAAAGCCTTAGAGGCATAAACATAATTAAAAAGAAACTTGATATTCTAATATTAAATATTGATGATTGAAGGGTCACATAAGTTTTATGTTATGTTAATTTGAGGAATCTATGATTAATTTGGAGATTCGATGAAGAATTGATGATTTTCCCCAAATTCTAGGATTGAAAATTTAGGATTTTGGGAATTGAACTTGGACTCAAGAAATTGAAAGGAAAATTAAGTTAAGAATGGTGTCATATGTTTGTATAAAGTCAATTTTGAAATCCAATGGATAGAAATGATTTTCCTAAATTTAATGAACTAGGTTCATTTATCAAATTGTTGGTGGAAGTGGAATTAGCTCTCTTGAATATTGGAAATTGCTTAATTGGCTCTAATTGACTATTATGAAAGTTGAAATGTGAAATTGGAAGGAAAGGAATTATTTTCCTTAAGTGAGCCATTGGAAAACAACTAAGGAAAATTATTGAAATTAGTAATAAGTACATATGTAGTGTGTCTTGACCTTAAAAGTAATAAGTTGTACTATAATGGACAAGATAGAAATGTTAACAAGTTAAGTGAAATTTAAATTAATGATATAACAAAGAAGTGAATAATATGTGATTGAAATGCAATGTGTATAATCTAAAGACAAGGACAAGAATATTGTGCAAAAGTGAGAGGAGCAATACTAGCAGCAGAGTTAAACATAAATAGGACCAAAGGAGTCCAAAGTGAGTACTTAATAATATAATATGCTTTAAACCTTTATTGTTCAAACTGTAATTGTTAAAGTATTCCAATTTCTTGATAAGCTTGAATTGCTCATTGAATATTGAATCATTTGATATGATGCTTCATGATAATAATTGACTATTGTGAACCTATCATATCGTATTGAATTCCTTGACATGAACCTTATATGAACTTTCCTATTGAATGCCTATTGATAAGCAGAAATCCCCTTATGATGTAGGGGAATACATAAGACCTTGTGCACTTAGCATATGCCTACGGGTAGGGCGAGAGTACCCAACCTCTATTAGGGGGGACACCTAACCGTAAGACCTTATCAGTCTTACATAATGTGATATGTGAGTGAGCAAGGCTTAGGCTGCCACTCTTGAATGTATATATGTGGGAAGCATCCTGCTCCCAAGAAAAATAATATTTCTGCTAAAGATGTTATTCCCATTTTAAATGAGAAATTGAACCATAACGATAATATTGATTAAAAATGTTCCCTTGCTATAGATAGCCCTTTTTGAAAATAGCCCTTGTACTTACCATATATATATTGTATTATTATATACTCACTAAGCTCCGTTTCACATTCTAGTGGTTTAAATTTTTCAGGCAAAGTTAATGAGTCAGCAAGGTAAATTCCAAGCCCCATCCTTCTGCTTGGAAGTTGCTCTGCTAAGTTCTAGTGTTGTGACTCTTTGTGAGGCCTCACCCGAGTACTAGCCTAGTCTGCTAGAGGGAATCAGGATGCTTATTCAGGTTTAGACGTACAATGGAACCCTTGGGTTTAGATTTGGTTGATTTTGAAAATGATTTTAGGAGTTGCCACGTTAATTTTATTTAGTTGGGAAAATATTATGGAAAAAACCCAAATTGACTCCAATTCATTAATTTTTAATGAATTTGCCCAAAGATAAAAATCACTAGTCCTCGAACTAGGTCAAGTTCGAGGACTAGGTTTTTGGTTTTAAATAATCTAAATTTGACTCTTAAGTTTAATTTGACTTTGAAAAATTAATTTCATGAATGACAAATATTATAAGATTGTAAATAATATGCATGAATATAACATGAGTACAAGGAGAAAATTAAAATAAAATATCCACAAATTAAAAAAGGAAAAAGAGATTGATAGAAATTTGGATTTAGATTCCAAACGTGTTTATGTACCCCATTGAATAGGGATCAAAACCCATGTAGTTCATTTCGCGATTGAGTGGAGGGGTTTAAAAGTTGATCATATTGATTTTGGTTTAGGTGTATTAGAGTGAGGAAAAAGGCTGATACCTTTGCTTTTGGTGGGCAGAGAGTTTTACCGGGCTGAAATTCTGTTTTATTAGGATCAGATGATTGGAAGATTAATTAATTAATTAAAATGATTAATTAACTAATTAATATGCTAAAAAAGATGGATTGGTGGATTAATTAACTAAAATGATTAATTAATTAATTTAGATGAAGAGTGGATTAAGAAGAAGGATTAATTTGATTTTTTGAAAAAAAAAAAGAAGGATTTAAAAAAAAGAGTGATTAATAAATAAATTAAAAAGATTTTAATTAATTAATTAAGTGATTAATTAAAAAGAGGTTTAGTTAATTAAAAAGATTAATTAACTTGGTTAGGATGAGGTAATTAATTAATTAAAAAGATTAATTAATTAATTAGAGAGTGATTGAAGGGAAAAGAAGAGATGAATTTGAGGATAGAAATCTACTAAAATTCAAGGGGTGTGTTGGAATTAAAGATGGAGGGGGGTATTTATAGGAAAAGTGAGTGAGGGTAGTTTGGGAAGTGGAAAAGTGAAAAGACCAAAAAAGGGTAGAGCTAGAAAAAAGCTGAAAAATCATATTGAAGGGTATTTTAGAGACTGCAGGTGGGCAGTGGGGCCCGAGCCACTGGAGGCCTTGGCGATGTGCCACCCAAAGGGGTGCCGACGCCACCTAGAGAGACGCCGGCGCCACCCAGTGCCTCAGTGGGCGTGTCATCTAGAAACTTACTTTTTTGTCGGCTAGGTTTTGAGACTTCCGAATAAGTTTTCAAGAATTATAGAGCTCAGAAAATCAATCAGCCAGTGTCAATAGGTTTAAAATTAATTTTAAAACAATTAAATAGTCAGTTTGATAAAAGATTCGATCAGTTTCAAAAAAATGCTATCTAATATAGAAGGTTCAGCCAGGGTAGGAAAAGTGCTAGTGTTTGAAAATTAAGTATCCTCATATTAATGTGATTGAAAGTCCATTTTTAGCTCCAAGGGCACTGCCCCTTGCTCCCTAGTAAGGGGCGCTGCCCCTTTGACCCCTGCTTGCTAATCGGCTAGTGGGACTGCCACTCTAGCTCTGTGTAGCGCACTATTCTTAGCAGGTGTCAAGCTGTAGCTGAATGATGAGGTGTAAAATTAAGGGTTCACACTTTTGATTATGAAGATCGTTGTTAGAGCTCCATGGTTACCTTAGAGCTGCTAATCGTCCTACATGATGAATGATAAATAATTATATGTTAAACGGGGTTCTACAGGTTTGAGTGATTTTATGTCTCCCTATGCCCTAAAACTATCACAGCTTAAAAAGGTGGGTCGTGACACTATCCTTATAATCTAATCGCATAATCCACTCTTAGAACATATCACTTTTTATCAATTAAATCCTATATACAATTCTACCCAAAATTCGGTAGCATCTACCTTAAAATTGGACTAATCCCCTTAAAAAGCTACAAATATCTCAACTCAACAAATATCATATGTTAATTATCTGGCTTGGACCTCTAATACAGCAAGTAATCCCATCCGCCATTTCATCTTAATTTTATTTTATTTATTAGCCTCATTAATAAAATTAATAAAATATTTATAAAAATTATCTCATCTTAGTATTTGAGTGAAATAACTTAAAAGTCATATAAAAACACAAATTTATCATATATAAAGAAATTCACTAGTTATATAATTAATATCTCATACTATATAGATTCGCAATAATACTCATAGAAATACTTTAAATTAATTTAATCATATAATCATATATATTATAATCATATATTAACCAATATGTATATTTAAGAAAAAATGCATAAATAACTTTCTTATTATTTAATCAAAGCTTTAACACTCTGATTTTAAGTTCACTATGAGTATTGAGCTTATAAGGGAAGTGACCAGATTAAGAGCAAAAAAGTGTAGAAGACAATTGCAAAAATCAAAGTACTAAATGGGTATCGGTCAAAAAATCAAGCCCCTAATTGTATGAAATAAGAAAAAGAATATTAAAAGAGTATTAAAAGAGATGGATTTGTTATAAAAACAAATGATATTAGAAGTGATGAAACTCAAAAATAAAGTTGGAGTTGAGTATAGAAAATACCTAGGCAAAATTGGTACGCTATGCGTGTAATCGACAAATCATAGTTTTCATAACTTTTAAAATTCAAGTTTGGGAAAAGTGGATAGAAAAATGAATAAAAATAACACTAGGGACCTAAATTGGTGATTAAAAAAATTATTAGATAATAATAGAATAATTGAAGATAGAAAATGGCAATTTTATAATAAATAATAAAACTGTCATCATTATGTGATGACTCATTATCCAACTCATCAATAATAAATAAAAAAAAAAGCAAAATGTTCAAAAAAGATTCTAGCCTAGGCATGGAAAAGTGGAAAATGGAGTTTTTGCCAAAATTCTAAGTAAATAAAATAAAAGAAAAAGAAAATAAAAACTATGTAAAGTCTTATGAGAATATAAACATCATTTTTATGCTTCTTACTCTTAAGAGCTTGGCTAAGTTGAGAAAGAATAGAGAGTGGACGTCCAAAAGAAGAGAGAAAATGTGAGAGAGAAGAGAAAAGAAGAAAAAATCTAAAAAAAATCCCAAATCTAGCTCCAACCAAGGTAAGAACAATGTTATACTTGCTAATTTTGAGTGATGATGTGATTATGTTGGTTTGTTTGTTAATTTTTTTGGTTAGATTAATAATGGATGAAGTTGGGAAAGAGGAAAAAATGAACAGAAGTGTTGATTAGAGAAGGAAGTGGTCATTTGAAGATGGACTAGTGAGGAAACATGTAAGATAGAGTGAAAGGAGGAGATGGATAGGTTTTGGTGGATAACCAAACTGCTGGAACTTGAGGTTCAATTTTGAGAATACTAGAGTCTAAATTTCACAATATTCAAAGCACAACAAAATCAAAGCTTGGAATGTGAATTTGGTGATGCAAAAAGTGCTTGATTTAATTCCTAATACATTACGAGTTATGGGAGTGGAAATAAGGCTACCTTGCATGTAGGTCAGATTATATTATTGGAATTTGAGACTCGAATTGAGGACCCTAGGATGATTTACCCTTGACTCAAAATAGATAAAATGATGCTTATGGTATTTTTTAAATGATTTAAAAATTTGGTAGCAAAATTCTAAGAACATAGAGAGTTATTAAATAGTTACTAGGGTTGTCTTAGTAAGATGGATAGTTAGTGTTTAAGGGGTTTTAGCTTGAGATTTGGGAATCCTATGGATAGAAATAGCCAATAATTTTTTTTTTCATGAGTCTAATTTCATTTAAAAGAAGAACTAAGTCAATTAGAGTTGTATAGGCTGATATACAGTAGAAAGAGTAATGTAAGCTCAGTGAACCTATGTAGCAAAGTTAGAGTAGAATTTGATAAGTCACTCTAGGAGCTATAGAAGTCCAAATATGTTGAATTTTGGATATATTGGAGAAAATTGTATTAGGATTTAAATGTTTCAAGAATCATGATAATTGGAATAGTGTAACTCATGTTAAGTTAGGATAAAAATTGATAGATCGATTTTCAATTTTAATGTTCTAATGAATTTGCCTATGGAAATTTAAATCTAATATATATGTAACAACCCACACCCACCCTAGAATTTTTCATGACCAATTTGCTTGACATAGAATTATTAAGACTAAGTGTGCACTTTTATGGGAATTTATGTGCTATGTGATTTATGAGTATGTGGTATGTTAAATTAATTTTAATATGCCTAATATGAGTTATTATTGTGAAATAAATGATTTTTATGAAGTGCATTAGTATAGAATAACTTATTTTACATAAAATTAATTTTCATGCAAAAAGACGATTTTTAAGCATAAAATAATTTTATGAGCATTTTTAAAAATATTTTTAAATAAATAATTTGGGGGAAATTTTAATGAGAATAATAGAAAAAATATTTTATTTTTAATTACCTATAATCAGCCCAAAATTAATTAAAAAGCCCAAATACCCAAAAGCCTACTACACCAAAGCACTCCTAACCTAACTCATTAAGGGTAAACTTATAAATTGCACCCCAAACCCTAATATTTAATGTAAAATTCAGCCAAGCCTTAATTCCAGCAACACCATTCTATTATTTCATGATTTTGGCAGAAAAATTCTCTAAAAAATAATCTCTCTACCGAAATTCACAAAATACTTTCAAACTTTGCGATTTCGCGACCGTTTTGTAAGTTTTTCCTTTCCTTTCAATTTGCTATTTGATTTTTATGAAACTAATCATGAAAAAATTATTTTGAACTTAATTTTTACTGATAAAATTCAGGCTAGGTGACTTCTTAAGAGAAAAATTATTTTTTATACCAAAAGCACTAATCTCTCTACGTGATTTCTCCAAAGGTGACTCCTACAACTCAAAATTGAAATTTTCATTCATAAACACTACCAGGGGGTATTTTTGTATAATTTTTTTCTAAATGGATTTTTGATGTGTTGAGATAAAAAATATTGAATTAAAACATATTTCTGCATATTACTGTAATGACCGAAAAGTTTCAGAAAATAAGAAAATTCAAAGTTTTCGTGCTAGAACTTAAAAGTTGGAAAACTTTATGATTTCATGTGTTTATGGCTGCCAAATTGAGTATTATGGAGTTCTAAACTAATATTTGTTGTTTTTTTTATGAAAAATAATGATTTAAATTATGTGTTTACATATTACTGTAATGAACAGAAAGCGTGAAAAGCTTGAAAACTCATGATTTTCTATCTAAACCCTAAACTTGGAATTTTATGCATAAGCTTGGTCTTGGCTGCTGATTTGTATATATTCATGTTCTAAAATGATTTTTGTTATGATTGAATGAAGAATAATGGTTTAAACCACATCTGTACATATTGCTGTAATGATCAAAAAGTACCAAAAATAAGAAAACTCATGGTTTTTTATCCTGAAATCTAAAGTTGGAGATTTTCATACATATGGAATTATATATTGGCTGAATCCCTACATGTCTATATTCTAAAAAGATTTTTATTATGTTTACATGAAAAATCTTGGTTTAAACCATGTTTCTGCATATTACTGTAATAGATGGAAAGTGCAAAAAGTAAGAAAATTCAGGTTTTCTATTTAATAGGGCATTCGGTCTACAATGGAATTTTTATCCCAATGTCTATAAATTTTATGTGATGTATTTTGTTAATTATTGACATGTATGTATGAATGATAAATGGTTAAATTGCATGTTGATTGAAGGAATGACCCTAGACAAACCTAGAGGCAATTTGGTATACTTAAGGTATCTTAATCTTATGTTGTCATTAATATGAGAATATGATTAGATAATATGGAAGTAGGTTGTATGATGAGTTAATAATGAATTAATAATCTTGAATCTAAGAAGAGATTGATTAAAGGAATTGGTCATAAAAGACAAGCATGATGCTTGAAAGATTATTTGTTAAGTTGACATATATGGAAGTGTTAAGTGTACTAAGATGATTGTTAAAGTGAATTTATATTATGGTAATGATATTGTGCTGACCTTCAAAAGGTATTGACATGATTTTAATGTATTTTCATATGGGCCTATAAAGGCTAAGTGTACAAGACTTTTAAAGTCAACATGTCATGTGCAAGTGATGAGTGCACTTCTATGTGCAACTCTAAGTGTATGTGAATGTTATATGTGCATGGGGTAGTTATGGGATAGGATAGCATCATGATTAAATAAATACTAAGTATTGAATTAAATATTATGTTAGAGCTTGAGGACGTTTAGAGGTTCAAAAGGGCTATGTGTACTAGGAGCGAAGGAACCACAAGGTGAGTAAACACTATGTTCATGTTACAAATGTGAGTAAACATTATGTTTCAAGTTACAAATGCAAGCTATTATGTTTTTTGAACCTTTGATATCTTGAAACCCAAGTTCTTTTCTATTTTAATGATTTCTTTATAAGCTTGGGTTGCTAAAGGATAATTGGTCCAAAACCATTTTTGATTATCCAACGATAATACCTTTGTGATTATTGCCCTAACTTATATTTTTCTGGAACTACACTATTGTTCATCTTTTGTTAAATAAGCTAAACTTCTATTGCTATTATGTTACATGTGATTGTATCCTTCAATGCTACTATTACCTTTATATGTTTTAAATTATGTTATGAGTTATGTGTGGACAAAGCAGTCGCCTTCACTCTATATTATGTTACGAGTGGACAAGGCAGCAACCTTCACTGTATATTATGATACAAGTAGATAAGGGAGCAGTTTTCACTCTATATTATGTTACGAGCGGACAAGGCAGTAGCCTTCACTCTATATATGTTATGAGTTATAAGTTGATTTCTATAAACCTTGTTGAATTACAAGCCATGAATTGTGAATTATTAATTTTGAATGATGAGCTATGAAATCTTCTAAGGGATATATTTTATTGTATAAGTTGTATTGTTTACTCATTAAGATCATCTATCTTACTCCTTTTTCCTTGTGTGGTTCCAGGTGAGCATTATAAGGAGGCAAGGTGATCACTCAAGCTGCCTACTTCGCTTGGGAAATTCCCTTGATAAAGTTATAATAATACCATGTTATGATGAGTCCTTAGATGCTCCAGGAGTTGTGAGAATTTTACTTTAAAAAATTATATTGGAGAATCTACTTGGAGTCTTATTCTTGTTTTCTTATGAATCGTAATAAAGTATATTTTTAGCTTTTGCAATTAAGGTTTTTCTACACTTTTATGCATATTGGATTGCCATTTGCTTATTTGATTGAATTGTCCATTTTTTTCTATTAATACCTAAATCTTTTGCTCTTAAATAAGAATTCTAAAATATTATTTGAAATTGGATTAAAAACCATATCATATGTTCTTTAACAGTGATATTGTATATTGCCTGGATTCTAAGAGAGTCCTATTGCCATATTATTTCATTGATTTTTGCTAGCTATATTTTCATATTTATTAGTGAATTAATCCTTTTTCAGTGTTAATTGAATGTTCCTTGAATTATCAAAAATGGTACAATCTTATTATCCTTAATGCAGAGATCCCCTTTTTTTGGTATGGGGAATACCGAGCTTTATACACAATGAAATGACCCTTGCTAGAAGGGATTTTGAACTCTCTAACCATAAGGTCTACCTAACTTTATATTGTGGTATTGATCCATAAGAAGAACCACTGCCACTAGTGTAATATTGATGAGTAATGATGAAAAATTTCTGCACTCATCTAGTGAATGCAAATTTCTGTTGACCTCTAGCGCTAGTGTTATTAGTATTGCCTTCATTGCTATAGTTCTTGATATTATCACTCTTGCTACTAAATCCTAGTGTAATATTATTGATTCCATTGTGAAGCCATTTTGAAGTTAGTTGACCCTATGTGTATGATTGTTTAGAATGCATTCACTGGGTTTTACTCATTTCCCTTTCCCTTATTTTTTTTATAGGACTAGTGGCTAATCAGTACAGTTCAAGTTTTGCTATCCACTTGAAGCTGAAACTCAAGATTTTGCATTTCGATGATTATATAATTAGTTGTAAGAAAACATATATATTTAAAATTAGGATGATTTCTAGATCTTCCATAGTACCTAAGTCTCCTAATTTATGAATATAAATTATTTATATATAATAATGCTAGTGAAAATTTTAGTATAATTATTTTTGTATAAAATGCTATCAACTACTAACACGTGATATTGACCTTGCAAATAAATCATTATTGTGAAAATATTGGGAGGATTTGTATTAGATGTGAAGTTGAGAATATAAGGAAGGAAAATTATTGGAAGTGTTTTTAGCTTACAAGTTTTGGTATCCTAGAAATATTGTGTGTAATGCCGATATACTGCCAGGATTACATTGGATTCCCAATGTAATCATGTTTTAAAGGTTTTTGGGTGTCTTAGACTTACCCATGCTCTAGGATAGTCATATCCCAAAAGTGAGATGTGATGTGACAAAAACAGTAATAAAACCATATACAATTATTATTAATAAATTCATAAGATTCATATAACATTATTTCATTTGCTTAATAAAATTATTTTAGTATTATCTATGTAATAATTAACTATATATATTTACTAATAATTTAAAAGAAAATTCATATAACTTACTAATAATTAATTGTATAATTAAAAGAAATTCATCTATGATTTAATTTCATTTTAAACAATTCCATACAATTTTCTAATGATTTTTATTTATCAAATTAACACAAAAAATAACTAAATATAGCCAGATGAATAATTTTTCAGGCATTTAAACATTGGAATTAATTTAATAGAAGGGCATTCTAGGCTCACCAGAATCAAATTTTCATAATCTAGCTTTGAAATCGAAATGTACGTGTGAAAAACAACTTACTAGAGCATCTCTTTCACTTGTCCATGCACCAACGACCGTCTGACAATGCACCATTACTCTCTTTGTAAGGAGTTGATTGGTACTAACTTCATTGAGTTTGGCCTCTGAAAGTGGTCAGAATCGTGGCCTGAAACTCACAGCTCTGGTAAAGGTTTGATCAAAGTGTGCGCTACCATTTGCTGTCCTTTCCTACCATTGCTAGTTCCTTTATGGTCACTAGAACTTGGACTTCAACCTAGTGGTGGCGGTGAGCTTAGATGGCAGCTGGAGGTGGTGATCTGCCTCCTCTCTCTCTCTTCGGTCTCTCTCCCCTACTCTCCCTCCTTGTTTCTATCTTCTCTTTCTTTTTTATTATATATATATATATATATATATATATATATATATATATATATATATATATATATATATTCATTCTTAACAATCTGCGTAATACATTATTATTATTATTATTATCATCATCATCATCATCATCATCATTATCATTATTATAAACAAAAAAATAACATATTTTTATTTCCTAATACTTTATAAATTAAAAAAAATTAAATTTATATGAAAATATTTTCTTAAATTGTATTTTATTTTTTTATCACAAATATCTTTATTAATAATATTTTTATTTTTTATAATCATTTTTAAATTAAATATATGATATTAAACCAAAATTTTTAATACTTAATTTCTTAAAATACTCTCATTTCCTAAATTTATCATTTTAGATATTCAAGTGAAAGAAAAATAATCATATTTCTTATTAATAATGGAAGTCCAAAAATTATGGAAAATCGGGTTGTTACAATTAGGAATGTAATTGAATTTTGCATGGAAGAGTAAGGATTAGTAAAAGTCATGTGCATTACTATTGATAATGCGTCAAGAAGTGGCACTGCTATCCTTGCACTAAAGAAAAAATTAATGAAAAAAGATGCACTTATTTTTGGTGGGGAAACATTTCATATGAGGTGTTGTGCTCATATCCTTCAATTGATGATGAAGGACAGAATGACATAAGTTGGAAACGCAATTTCTAGAATTAGGGATGTGATAGTGTTCATTAGGAGTAGCCTACAAAGAAAGGACCTCTTTAGATAGTGTTGTGACAAACTTCAAATCAATAGTAAAGCATTACTGTGTTTAGATTGTCTAATAAGGTGGAATTACATCTATCACCTATTACAAACTGCAGTGGGGTATTAGGCAGCCTTTGAAAAGATACAAGATGTAGATCATAAGTTAATAATTGAGTTTAGGAAGGAGTTGCCTATTAAGTATAACTAGGATAATGCAAGGAGAATTACTCGGTTCCTAAAAAGATTTTATGATATTACATGTAAAATAACTAGCACTTTAAACTCTACCTCTAACTTATATACTTTAATGAAATTCTTATAATATTTAGAGAGTTAAGGTCATGTGTCAATAGCTTAGAACTTGATCTTGCTTTTATGGGAAAGCACATGAGAGCCAAATTTGACAAATATTGAGGTAGTTTAGAAAAAATGAATGTTATGCTATTTGTTATAGTGATATTAGATCCTAGGTATAAAATGGAGTACCTAAGTGTTAAGTACATTGAACATTATGGTGAGTTAGAGGTAGTAAATCTTATGTCTAGGGTTAAAAGGGCTCTAAATTAGATAATTAATGAGTAAAAAGCAAATAATGATATCCTAGGATCTAAGACATCAACTTTTATTACTTAGATCACACTTGAGGGCAACATAGATGATGATATTAACCCATATTTCATTCAAAAAGCAAGACAGAGTAATATTGTTGAGAAATTTGAACTAGATATATATATTTGGAAGAAATAGAGGAACAATTTATCAAAGAATTCAACCTCCAAGGATGGTGGAAAATGAATACAGTGAGGTTCCTTTTGTTGTCTAAAGTTGCAAGGGATGAATTTGCCATACAATGTTCAACTGTGGCATGTGAGTCAACACTTAGCATTGGTGGGAGGACTTTAAACCAATTTAGAAGCTATTTAACTCTTATAACTATTAAAGAGATCATTTACTACCAAGATTGGCTAGGAGATGGCAATCAACCTATTATTCTCGAAGAAACCCTCTCAAAACTTGAAAATTGGGAAGTGTGAACCCTTAATTTTACACCCTCATCATTTGGCCACAGCTTGACACCTGCTAAGATTAGTGCGCTACATAGAGCTAGTACGGTGGTCCCATAAACCAGTTAGCAAGCAGGAGTCAAGGGGGGCAGCGCCCCTTGTGAGAGAGTAGGGGGCATTGCCCCAGAGCAAAAAACGGACTTTCAGTCACATTAGTAAGATAATACTTAATTTTCGGACACTGACACTTTTCTTACTCTAACTAGTCCTTTTATACTAGATAGTATTTTTCCAAAACTGATAGGATTTTCTCTCAGACTGACTGTTCATTTGTCCTAAAATTAACTTCAACCCTATTGACATTGACCAATTAATTTTTTGAACTCTATAACTCTTAAAAACTAAGCTGGAAGTCTCAAATTCTAATTGAGCACAAAGAAAAAATCCAAATGGTGAGCCCACCAACACTTGGTACGGCACCAACACCCTATCGGGCAGCATGTTGCCCGGCTTGCCGGCAGTGCCACTGGTGGTGCCTGCCCTACTTCCCTTTTTGTTGTTTCTAAAATGCCCTAATATGATTTTTCACCATTTTTCTAGCTCTACCCCTTTGGTCTTTTCACATTTTCACTTCCCAAATTACTCTCACCCTCATTTTCCTATAAATATCCCCTCATTTCCATCATTATTCCACACCTCTTGAATTAGTATTGATGGCTATCTACTAATTTCTCTCTTATTCTCCCTCCAACCACTCTCTAATTAGTTAATTAATCTTTTTATTAATTTATTATCTCACCCTAACCAAGTTAATTAATCTTTTTAATTAATTAAAACTCTTTTTGAATTAAAATTAATCACTCAATTAATTAATTAATTAATCTTTTTAATTAATTAATTAATTAATCACTTTTTCAAAATCAAATTAATCATTTTTCTTAATCCACCCTTTATCCAAATTAATTAATTAATCTTTTTAATTAATTAACCTATCCATCATTTTCATTATATTAATTAGTTAATTAATTATTTTAATTAATTAATTAATCTCCCAATCACCCGGTCCCAATAAAATGAAATTTCGGTCTGATAAAACTCTCCACCCTCCAAAATCAAAGGTATCAGTATTTTCTTCTCAAACCCAAATCAAATCAATCAATTTGATCAACTCCTAAACCCCTTCACTTGATTGTGGAATAAACTACTTGGGTTTTGATCACTATTTAATGGGGTACGTACGCACGTTTAGAATCTAAATCCAAACCTCAAATCCAAATCCCAATCAATCTCCTTTCCCCTTTTTAATTAATGCAATTTGTGAATATTTACTTTAATTGTTTTACTAATCCCCCATACACTATGCATTCATGTTATGCCATATTCATGCATTTTCTTCAGTATCATCTAATAAATGTCATTCATGAAATTAATTTTTCTAATGTCAAATTAAACTTAAGAGCTAAATTTTTATTATTTAAAACCAAAAACCTAGTTTTCAAACTCAACCTGGTTTGAGACTAGTGATTTTATTTTTGGGTAATTAATTAAAAATTAATAAATTGGAGTCAATTGGGTTTTTTCTTAATTTTTTCATTTAAAAATAAATTAGGATGGTGACTCCAAAAATCATTTTAAAAAATCAACCAATCTAAACCCGAGGGTTCCATCATGAGTCTAAACCCGAATGAGCATTCCAATTCCCTCTAGCGGATCAAGCCGGTGCTCGGGCGAGGTCTCACAGGAAGATGGTACATATTTTTAAACTTTTGAACTTGTAAATTTTATTTAATTATTTTTAATTTTTACACAACACACAATTTGATTGATATATAATTATATTTTGCAGGTATTCTGAAAGAACCAAAAATAATAAAGAGTGTGCTTGCAAGAACTAAGGTTGATATTTGATCTATAAGATGAAATATATGAGCTTCATATTTAATATTCATTTCTATTTCATTGATACCAATATATTTGTAAAAAATTCAGCTTGAATTCAACATTGAATGAGGTTGAATTCAACCATAATCATATCAAATTCAATGTTATTAATGCTAAATTCAATTTCATTCAATATTGAATTCAAGCTTATTTAAGTTGAGTTCAACCTTGTTATGCTTGAGTTCAACTTTAATTTTGCTTTTTTGGTTTTATTGGTCATTTAGTTGCTACTCTTTTTTGTGGCTTTGTGCTAAGCTGGCTTGCTACCATTGTTCTGCTACCCATTTACTGCTGAGATCTTTACTTTGCCAGTTGTTTCTTGCCCACCTACTATTTCATGATTAACTGCATTTTGCTACTACTCTAAAATGATCTTAATTGCCTAGTGCTCATAGTGCCATTATCTACCTTCCTATCTAGGCCCTTATAGAGTCAAAGATTAGGTACAATTTTGGATTTTTAGTTGATGTTTTAATTTTTTATCCAACTTCATTAATGTAGTAATGAAATGGCAGTCAATCTAATTTGTTCATCAAATCTTTCCAATGAATTGAATTGAATTATTCAACAATTGAATATTGAATTATATTATTGAACAATGATATATTGTGATAAGTATTAAATTGTAATTTGTCAGCACAAGAATTGTTATATAACATGTTGTGTTATAAATTTGAAATTAATAGCTACTAGATAGTTATATAGTGTGTAATGTATGATGTAATAATATAATATTATTCATTAAAGTCTTCTATAGTATATGTTTCTTCTGTATTTATTTTGCATAAAAATTATTAATAATTTTAATTAAAAGTTGACTTTATCCTTAATTTTCTTTGAATTCAATCTTATTAAAGTCAAATTTAACCTTATTAATGGTGAATTCAACCTTAATAAAGTTATGTTCAACTTATATAGTCTATATTATGCATATAATATAACATTATTTAGTCAAGTCTTTTACAATATGTGTTTTTTATATGAATTTTGAATAAAACTCATAAATAATTTTCATTGAAAATTGAATTCATCTGTAGTAAGGTTGAATTCGACCTTATTAAGGTCGAATTTAGCCTTATTAATATCTAATCCAACCTTCATAAAAATGATTTGCACTATAATAAAGTAGAATTCAATCTTATTAAGGATGAATTCAACCTTAATAAAGTTGTGTTCAATTTATATAATGTATATTATGTAACAATATACTATTATTCATTCAAGTCTCACTACAAGAAACTACAAATTTTCTAATGAAGTATACTGATGGACTATATTCCATCATAAATCACAGATGAAATATTGATGGATTGTAAAATTAGAAAAATTAAATACCTCAGTAATGAGATACTGACAAAACTATGTCAATAAATACTGACGAAAATATTTCATTGCCAATTTATGGTGAGAACAATTGCATGTGAATTTACAAATGAAATACTAATGTATTACGTACAAATTGAACCCAAAATTCAAGTGCAAAATGTTACTAGGTGTTAAATTATTTACTGACATATTACCAACAAACTCCCATGTGGAACTAATACAATCTATTAGTAATCCATCGTTAAATAAATATAATTTTTTGGTTTCTAATTTATATATCGATAGATTATGGATGGATTTTACTAATCCCACGTGGTAGTTTATCGGTAATCTGTTGGTAAATGTTAATACATTTAACTCAGTCGTTCCTTTTCTTCTTCCTCTGCTCTTTTTTTTTTTTTTTTTTTTTTCTCTCTTCTCACTTTTGTCTCCCTCTTCTTACCATTCTCTGAGTTAATCCCATCCTTGTCTGCATCTTTCTCGTCCAAGTCATTGTTGCCATCGTCGTCCAAGTCTGCATTATAGGTTTTTTAATTTTTATTAATTTATTTATTTTTTGTAATATTAATTAGATGTTTGAATTAGTTTGGTATTTAAATTTGATTATGTGTTGAATATTTGATAAATTTTTATGTGTTAATATTTGATAAATTAGTTAATTATTTAAATTTTTTTTTGAAGAATATTTGATTGTGTGTTGAATATGTGTTAATATGTATTAATATGTGTTGATTATGTTTTAATGTGTTGAATATTTGATGAATATTTGAATATGATTTGAGTATTTAATTTTTTTTAATTTCTGAATTTTTTCTTTAATTTTTATGCAATTTATGTTCTTTATTTAATTTTATGTATTTTTGGTAATTAGATTTATTTGTGTTAATTTTGGATGTATATAATAATTTTCCTAATATTTGATGAATTTATATAATTTTTTATATTTTTTTATTTTCTATAAATCTATGTGTTTTCTTTAATTGTACGTATTTTTGGAAATTAGGTGTATTTGTATTAATTTTGTATTTATATACTAAATTTTACAATATTTGATGAAATTATGGAAGATTCACTCTTCTTTTATATTTTTTGTAAATTTTATGTAATTTATTTTTTTATTAATTTTATGTATTTTTGATAATTAGGTGTATTGGTGTTAATTTTGGATATATATAATAATTTTTATAATATTTGTTAATTATTTTTAATTTTCACATTTGATGTATTATTTGGTTTAATTATTTAAATTTTATGTAATTGTGTTTGTTGAATGTGGCAATTTTTATTTAATTTTATATAGTTTAATTTACTTTGTGTAATAATGTTAATTTGTTACTTTTGAAAATTTAATTTCAATGTAAATTTTTATATTTTTTAATTCGCTTGTAATTTGTTAATGTGGATATAGTTTTGTTACATTGAATATTTATTAATTTCATATATTTTTTTTATACATAATGTAATGTAGTAAATTGGATGTACATATATTAATTGTTTGTTCTTTTGAAAATTAATTGTATTTTTTGTAATTTGTTAATTAGTTAGTTTTGATGTTTTAAAATTCTTGTAATTTTGTTCCAATTTATTTGCGTTTGCTTCTCTACTGTGCAATTATTTTTCAATGCTACAAAAGGTAGGTATATTAATTTTCTGTATAAAATTAGTGATTTATAATTAAATATATTTGTGTAATAATTATTTTTTGTATATGTAAATGTTTGTTATGTGAAAGTATGTTATTGTATATTTTGAACACTCATATATTTTTATTTATGTTTATTTTGCAATAGATATGTATTTGTATGTATTGTATTGAAAATTTTCAATTTGGAAGCAAAGTTAAAGAGACTTTCTTTACAAACATTTATAATATAAAAATAAGAATAATATAGCATAAAAAATAAATTAAAAAGTCTTAATTATAAGCAAGCTTAATTAATAAGAAATTTGGTCTAATGAAAAAACTAAGTTAAATTTCAAAATTAATAATGTGATAAAAATTACATGGTATATATTCAACCACAAAAATTCAAAGCCATAAAATTTCTAATATAAAGAAAAAATTATGTTGAATAATATTTGAAATAATACAAAAAATAAAAAAATAATAGCAATATTAGTAAACTTGAAAATAAACTATATGTAATAATATTTTAAAAAAGAAAGAAATAATAGGCTTAAATACCAAATTAGGTAATATTCAAAAATAAAAAAATTTATGTATACAATAAACTAAAAGGAATATTAATAATAGTAGTTAATAGTTTAAAAAAAATCTAAAATATTATAATTAAACTTGAAAATAAATTATATGCAATAATATTTTAAAAAAAGAAAGAAATAATAGGCTTCAATACCAAATTAGGTGATACTCAAAATTAAAAAATTTTAAAAATTATGTATATGGTAAACTACAAGGAATATTAATAATAGATTAGAAAAAAAAATCCAAAATTATAGTAAACAAAATAATATAACTAAACTTGAAAATAAATTGTATGTAATAATATTTTAAAAAAGAAAGAAATAATAGGTTTAAATACCAAATTAGGTAATATTAAAATTTAAAAAATTATGTATATAGTAAACTAAAAGAAATATTAATAATAGTTTAGAAAAAATATTCAAAATTATAGTCAAAAAATCCAACAAAAGCCACAGTAAATTTAATAATGCAGAAATAACCATAATGAATAAAATTATTATGATTTTAATTCATATAATGTCTTGAGTTTCTTGAAATTTATTTTATTAATTTAAACAATGTGATGAATTCATGTTATATTTTTGTATAAATGCTCCTTAGTTTTAATTGTATATTTGCACTTTATTAAAATATATAGCCCAAAAATACAGTTAATGTTTTAACTATATATTTGCACTTTATTAAAATATATAGCCCAAAAATATAGTTAATTATAGGAATCCTTTAATAATGGATTGAAAAATGAATAATAAATATAGGTTTAACTATAGTTGCCCATTTGGTGTTTTGCTCATAGGATAATGAGAGGACACTGAATTATTCAAAGTGGACAATCTAGATATTTCATTGTCTAAAACAACCTATTGTATACATTCTATTTCATACTCTATAAAATAAATTTCGATTATCATCCTTTATACATTCTCTTATTGCATATTGAAAAATATACTATTTTGGATATTTTTCATTTTGGTGCATTAGAAGAACTTTAGGGAGATGTTGCCGAAATTTCAACAGGAATATGAATATAGAATGTTTCAGTATATGGTTATATAGCAATGAATTTTTTAATGGGTTAGTTTCTTACCTTATAGGCAAGGAGAGATAAGGGGGGTAGAATTAGATATTTTGAATAATAAAACAAATAAACAACAAATGTAATTTACCTTATTATTCGTCTCTTTGAATCCAAATTATTTTAGCTTTTTTCAAGAATTAATTAAGATTGGATAGAAATTGGAAATGTGCTAGGCTTAAGGATTGTTTATTAAGGTTCGAATTGTTAGATGGTATAAACGATTTCATTCAGTTTGCCTCATCTCAACTTGAATTTATGGATAGAAACAAAATTAGATGTCTGTGTAATCATAAGATGTGTTAGAATCATAGTTATCTAGAATCATATACTATCATGTTGCATTTTGCATAAAGGGGTTTTGTTTCAGGTTATTACAAATAGTATATGCATCATGAAGAAATTGGGTCTAGAATTTCTGTTATAGATGTAAATCCTTTGTCAAGTGATAATGCATTTCCCAATGATACTCCTTTTGGTGGATATCATAATGATAAGCACTTAATTGACTACACTTTACCCCTTGTTTTTAATAATATTTTATCCTTAAATTGAGTTTGATTTGTTTGTTTAGTGCTTTTCTAGAGTTCTTTTAGTTAATCCAGTGCCAAATGATGCCATAAACCAAATGTGACTCAGAATGGTGAAAGATCCAAGCCAAAATGCTAACTTTTGGAAGAAGATGGGCAGGCACGAGTGGAGACACCACTGAGATTTCACCAGTGGGACAGACACCACTAAAATCCCACCTGGGATTCCACTCGTGTGATAAGAGCAAATTAGAAAAAAAAATCCAATAGTGTCCCACAAGTGCAGCCACTACTGAGATTTCACCTGTGGACCCTTGGCGTCGTAGACACTACTGGAACCCCAATGGTGGCTCTAGTGGTGTGAGGTTAAAATTTAGCAATATAAATCAGATCAGACAACAATATAAATCAAAGATCAAGATCCAAGTAGAAGTGGAAAATTGAAGAGAAGATTTCAAAGAACATCTTCAAGATCTGTTTGAGACTTCTTCCTCTTTTATTTTCTGCATCTTTGTTCTTCAATTTTCATATGAATTAATTGTATTTGTAATGAATCCTAGTTTTGATTGTATAGATTGAAAGATTTAAACTTTAATCAATTCATCTTTGATTGTTTTATTTTCATGATAAATCTTATTATTCTAATTAGTAATTGCCAGCTTATTGATTGGATATTGTTTCTATATTGGACTAGTAGAGATACCCTGATATAGATAGATCACTCATGAGAATAGAGAGTTGATTGGGGTGTTAGAGATAGACCTACAAGACTTCTTTGGATGTTAATCTCTTAAACTTAATGCTGCTCCTATTTGATTATAGGTTGAGAAGAGATTCCCCTATAATACTTAAGAAGTTAGGGATTTAATCACTTGAGAAAGGTTTCTATCTAATTTAGTGAGAGTCCAATTCAATCCATTGTTTGATGTACATGAGAAATAAGGGGGATTTATATCTAGATTAGCTTTGCCTAGATTATTTCCATCAATATCATTTACTTGCTTTCTTTTATTAGCCTAGTTAATTTAGCTTATTTTAATCGATCTGCATCTTGATCAACTAGACAATAATTGAAGCTTGTGCTAGTACTTATACACTGTCCTTATGGAGACGATACTCATATACTCACTACTTTATTACTTAATAATAACCTATTCACTTGCAGTTTGTTAGTGTGCATTTTGGCACATCAAGTTTTTGGCACCATTGCCGGGGATAGTTTTATACTATTAGCACTATTAATAGAAATTATTAATCTAGTTTTTATTTTTATATTTTTGTATATGTTTTTGTTTTTGTTTTTGCTTTCCTTGCTTTATTTGTTTTATTTTTACTATTTTATTTTTTTTTCTATTTTACGTTTTTGTTTTATTTTAAGTTTATGTTTCCAGAAAAAAAAAAAAAAAAAAAAAAGAGAACAAAGAAAAATTTCTCCTTGGCTGATTGAAACTATCAGGACTGGAACTTTTACCCGAATACATAATAAGGATACCAAGGAAATCAATATCACGATCATAGGTATATCTATCACACTAATTTCCTAGAGGAATATAGATGGGAAGTACCAACAGAGAAGTCATCCCTTAAGCTTGCATTAGAAAGATTCACAACATCTACGGAGAATTGGGTTGGGGAATTAGACAAAAGAAACAAGGCATTAGCAGTTGGCTTCCCAACTCAATTTGAAATGGACACTACATTGGAGGATGACGAGCATGCACAAGAGGAGCAGAGGTTAGAAGAGATGTTTGTAACTTTAGTAGGAGCTACAGAGAAAAGATTTCAGAGCATCGAGACATCTTTGGAATACCAACAAACTTCTCTTCACAACTTAGAAAAATTCGTTGGGCAGATTTTGGAATTGCTAAGTGAGAGATTTGAAGGCAATCTACCTAATGATACCAAAGCCATTCCAGAAGAGCAACAAAAGACCACTGCCATCAATTGGTTTTGGGATGATGAAAATGAAGAAGACGAGAATGGTGAGGCAAATTTGGGAATGCTACACAAAGAAGTTGACGAGGATGATTATTTAAGTGAGCAACCCCAATTCTAACAATGGGGCATGAATGGAGTGGAATATAGTGTTGAAGAACTCTCTTTTGATGATAGTGAGTTATGGGAAAGCATGGAGGGGGAAGCTATGCATGCTGAAAATCACACCTCCCTTATTTTTCCAGCCCTCCCACTTTTTGAAGAGAATGATAATAACCCACTCACAACCCTGATTCCCACCCTTCCTTTACCCCAATTTCCATCAAATGAACACCTAGCCACACATGATCCCACACCTTTGCCACCTTTCTTTAAGTGTGTCTTTGTTAAAGAATCAAGTATGTGGCTAGTACTTATAGTCTCTAAATTTTTTTTTAGAGAGGGAAATATGTTTTATGGAGGTGTTAAAGCAAAAGGTTACTGAATTTGGGTGGAGCATCTTGGAATTGTAAGAGGTGGCTGCCATTGGCAATGTACATGCTTTCTTTGGTGCCAAAGCTGAAATCCCTACACTTAGTTTATGGGTAAGACTGTTCGACGATGGTTCTAAAATCGGCAAGCTTCAGTTTGCATATAATGGAGAATCAAAAATATTTTTTGCTGCTAAAAGAAGGCTATGCAAAGGCCACCAATATTGCATATTCTTCTTTATCTTAGTTTATGGAGGTAGACAGCATAAGGAAACCTCCGAGCCATTGGTGGAAGATGAATAACGATAACATCCAACTAATACAACATTAAAGAAGCGCTGAATGGGAGGCAACCCATTGATGGTCTATTTTAGTTTTTATTTTTATTTTCTTTTTGTTTTCTTTTATTTTATTTTACTTTGAATGGATCTTACTGTGGTTGTAGTTTAATTTTTCTCTGTGCAGAAATATTGATCATGGTACATTCTCACTGGAAGGAGCACCAGCACGATTCATATGGTACATCATTCAGGGTAGTTACTTCTCTCTTTTACTTTTTCATTTTCCTTGTTTATAACACATTGGGGACAATGTGTTACTTAAGTGTGGGGGAGAGGTATTTTATTATGCCCTATCTTTTATGAATCTTGTATTTAAGTGAATTGAGTTGTGGCAATAGTTTGATTGGAAATTAACTTTCTCTAGCGATTAATTGGTCTAATTTTGCTATGACAATGACTTGTTGCAGTGTGGATTGAATATGGTGTTCATGATTAGGAAATTAAATTTTTGCAAATCTTTTTGCCTGAAATTTGAAACTTTAGTTATACTTTTTGAGCCTATTTTATTCTACTGTTACTTTTGTTTTAGTTTAGTAGAAATGCTTAATACCTTAGGTAGCTTGATTGTTTTTATTGAAAAAAACCTAAGTATATATAAAAAAAAAGATTGTGCAAAGGAGCTTTGAAAATATTTACATATTCTGCTGTTCTTGACTCTTTTAAACAAAAAGGAGTTGAGAATATGAATAGTGCTACTAGCCATTTGAATGTGTGATTCTAATTGAGTAACTGGGGGTCGACACCATAAGTGTTCGCATTCGCATAAAAAGGTTAGAATGACAATTCAAACAAGTCGGCCTCCTTAGTTAATCAAAAAGAAAACATGAATTGAAATGCATAATTAATAAAAAGTCAAGTGAGTAGTCAAGCACCTATGGGAAAAATCCTTATAAATCTACTTCGCTTGAACTTTTGTTTTTGTGGAATTATTTGCTCAAACTTGTAACTTTAGAATTTAGGTTTTAGATTTTTGAGATTTGTTTTAGAGATTTCTTGATTTGGCTACCATGTTTAAGCATTGCTGATTCCAAGTTGTTGTAAATTTTATTGAATTTCTTTAACTAGAGAGGGTAGGTTTTATCTCTTACTGTTGTTACGATTTAATTTACTTGAGGAGAAGTAAATACTCAAGTGTGGGGGAATTTGATAAGCACTTAATTGACTACACTTTACCCTTTATTTTTAATAATATTTTATCCTTAAATTGAGTTTGAATTGTTTGTTTGGTACTTTTCTAGAGTTCTTTTAGTTAATCCAGTGCCAAATGATGCCATAAACCAAATATGACTCAGAATGGTGAAAGATCCAAGCCAAAATGCTAACTTTTGGAAGAAGATGGGCAGACACGAGTAGAGGCACCATTGAGATTTCACCCGTGAGATAGACATCACTAAAATCCCACCTGGGATTCCACTCGTGTGATAAGAGCAAATTAGAAAAAAAATCCAATAGCCTCCCATGGGTGGAGCCACTACTGAGATTTCATCCATTGGCCCTTGGCATCGTAGACACCATTGGAACCCCAGTGGTGACTGCAGTGGTGTGAGTTTAAAATTCAGCAATAGAAATCAAATCAAACAGCATTTTAAGGGGGAGCCACCATAGAGCAAAAATAGAGATTTAAGAGAGTTGGCTAAGCCTTAGAGTCATGGGAAAGGCTTGAAGGCTAGAGATATTGATGATTTAATCGAATCAAAGATCAAGATCCAAGTGAAAGTGGAAGATTGAAGAGAAGATTTCAAAGAACATCTTCAAGATCTATTTGAGACTTCTTCCTATTTTATTTTCTACATCTTTATTCTTCAATTTTAATATGAACTAATTATATTTGTAATGAATCCTAGTTTTGATTGTATAGATTGAAGGATTTAAACTTTAATCGATTCATCTTTGGTTGTTTTATTTTCATGATAAATCTTATTATTCTAGTTAGTAATTGCTAGCTTGTTGATTGGATATTGTTTCTATATTGGACGAGTAGAGATACCTTGATATAGATAGATCACCCATGAGAATAGAGAGTTGATTGGGTGCTAGAGATAAACCTACAAGACTTCTTTGGATGTTAATCTCTTGAACTTAATGCTGCTCCTATTTGATTATAGGCTAAGAAGAGATTCCCCTATAATACTTAGGAAGTTACGGATTTAATCACTTGAGAAAGGTTTTTATCTAATTTAGTAAGAGTCCAATTCAATCCATTATTTGATTTATATGAGAAACTAGGGGGATTTATATCTAGATTAGCTTTGCCTAGATTATTTCCATCAATATCATTTACTTGCTTTCTTTTATTAGCTTAGTTAATTTAGCTTATTTTAATCAATCTACATCTTAATCAACTAGACAATAATTGAAGTTTGCGCTAGTACTTATACACTATCCTCGTGGAGATGATACTCATATACTCACTACTTTATTACTTGATAATGACCTGTGCACTTGCAGTTTGTTAGTGTGGATTTTGTCACATCACATAATATGATAATAGATGTTGTTGGGCCAAATTTTGATTGGAATGGAATGGATAAAGCACTGAATCCAAATTTTCAAAGGTTGTATGACATGGTAGATGCAACTAATGACTATTTATGGTTGGGTTGTGAAAAAACATTAAAAGTTATATGTTGTTGCATGGTTGCTCCATATCAAATCTAAGCACCATTTATTTGAATGGTGTTACAATGATATTTTGCAATGGTACAACAAATCATTGCTAAATGGGACTTCTAGTTGAGAAGATTCACTGTTGCCAAAAAAAATTGCATGTTATATTGGGGAGATGATAGTGATTTGAGAACATGCAAATTCTGTGATCGTCCTAGATATAAGCGTAGGCCTCGTGGTGCAAATACATTTAAAAAAGTTCTTCCATTGAAGAAGATGTATTACTTTCCTCTGACTTCGAGATTGCAAAAATTGTATGCTTTTGAAGCAATTACTAAACATATGAGATGGCATCTAACCATGAGAAGGAAGAGGATGTGATGGAACATTGTTCAGATTTGGCTACATGGAAGTGTTTTAATTGTATGAATCCATTGTTTACATCTAAAATTTACAATGTTCGTTTGGGTTTATGCACTAATGGATTTCAACCTTTTAGTCAATTTGGATAATAGTATTCATGTTGGCCAATTATAATCACCCTATATAACTGTGAACCCTTAATTTTGTACCCTCTAGTATGCATTTGAACCTTAGAAGCACTTAGGCAAGATAAACAAACCTCCAGAAGCTGGAAACTATCAACATGGGAAAATCAACAAAATTAAAACATGTATTTTTGAATTTAGACCCATTAAAATCATTCAAGACTAAGTAACAAATACAACGCAACTAGAATCGTAAAAAATGGATGAGAAACGAGTAAGAACCGACAAAAAGGGGGTAAAAATGGGTCCATTGCCGCAAAGCTGTGTAGTACTGCCATATAGCCCTCTAGTTTCACAGAGATCTATGTAGTGGTCTCTGTGGCACCATAGAGCCCTATGCGGCAACTCCTGCGAATTTCACTATTTTGCGCGATCCTACATCAAAACTTTAATGTTTTCCTCCTCCAATCTTCTCCCTATATATAGAGGATCTCTCCACACTTCAAATGATATACTTTGGGAAGATTAAGAGCCTTTGCATTAATCAAACCACACTAGTTCTAAATCTTTTCTTTTCTTTCACTTTGTATTTGCTCCTTGCTTTTCAAAAAGAGTTAGGGGGTTTCTCCTTGATTCCTATTTGAGAAGTCAAAGGCTTTCTACCCACCTGTTCGAGGCAAGTCTATTGTCTAAGGCTTATGTCCATAGTTCGACACTAGTCGCCGCCCACCATCTGAGGTGAGCTGCCATGCCATCCGAGGCTAGGTGCCACTCGACACCAAGGTAATTCGTCACTTGCCATTCGAGACAAGCCGCAGCGCTCGTCATCTTAGGTAAGTTTCTTTCCCTTTTCTTTATTTTATTTATTGTTTCCCTTCTTGAAATTTGTATTTTAAGGCTCCTTGCCTAATTCTTGATTTGCTAAGGTAGTTAATTAGAATCTTACTTAATTAACTCCATTTGGTAATTAATTAGTTAAATCAATAAACTCAACCCTTTTTTAAATCAATCAACTCAACCCTTTTTTAATCAATCAATCAAAACATGATAAAATGGCTAGGCTAAACTAACCCCTTTGCAAGAAGGGAGAACTATGTAGGTTATGATTCCCATTCAAAGGGATACATAAGTATGCTTGATTCAAGCTTTGAATATAATTAAAACTAACAAACTCTCTCCCTTATCACCTTCTTCACTTGCATTTATTTTATTTTCTTTTTGCTTTATTATTAGGCTTAGTTTGGGGAATGTGTGACTTCTTTGGAACCTATAAGGGCTAGAGGAGGTATCCACTAAGTTTGGGATTTTTTATTGTAATGTTAACTTTCTTTTGAAGTTTACTTATATATTTACTTTATTATTAAATGGATAAGTTAAATGATCATGCATATTATAAATTATTCATGTATCTTAGATTATTCATGAAATATATTTTAACTTACTCTTATATTAATTGGCAAAACTTATTTTGTTAAAGTAAACTAAAAACCTAGTCCCCGGATCCTCTTTGATTTCAAGGCTAGTGATCTTTTTTTCCTTTAGGTAATAATTGGATTCAAATAGATTTTTTCCTTATATTTTCCAAAATAAAAATAAATTAAGGTGTGACTCTAAGAAACAATTTTCAAATCTATCAAAGATAAGCCCGAGGGCTTCCCTGTGAGTTCAAACCTAAATGAACATTTCAATTCCCTTTAGTGGATTGAACTAGTGCTTATTGGCGATTCCACTGGGATGATTCTTTTAAAAGAAATAAGTGGACTACTAATGGGTTTAAAAAGAGTTTGGCCTTTTAATATAATTGTGACTTTGCATGCATCACTTGTATAGGCTCTCAGCCGTTCAACCTAGTTTTAGGAAAACAATAGATAGTGAGTAGCATTGAGTGGGTAACCCTCATTGGATCTATTTGCTAATAGTGAAATTATCCACCCTGTGATGAATCTTTTGATCCTTTTAAAGGTGTAATGAGCATACATGTACCATTGGACCCACTCAAGGCTCCTTGACTCACATATGGTTAGGTATATTGCTGCTCTAGTGTGATGGGTAACCAAACTAAGCCACCCTTACCCTTTTATGTAATGAACCTAGATCTTGACCTTAGGTTGTATGTACTATAATTAAAACCTTGCATCTTCACATTCTCGTGGAATGTTTTCTTCATACATATCATGCATCTATATTATACAATAAAACATGCATTTATCTCAAGTCTAGGTCTAACTTTGAACTGAAGAAGGGTCAGACATTCTTACCTCTATTTAAGCACCTCCCCTGTAAACATTCTCACCTATACCCCATCACCTTATCCAATAATCCTTAAACTATTACCATAAACCTTTGACCTAAACACCATTGTCCCTTTACTGTAACCCTTAACCTAAGCACTTTCACCCCTATATCATAAATACTCTCACTTCTATCCGAACACCTTTACTCCTAAAACTTAAACACACTTACTTTTATCCCATTCACCTTTGCCCCTAAAAACCTAAAACCATCGCCCTGATATTTAATCTTAAACACATCACCCTAGCCGTTATTTTAAACACCATCACCTTAACCACATACCTCAAACACCTTACCTTAGCCTTATGCTAAACACCAAACACTTGAACCTTACACCTTAAATGTAAACTTAAACCACCTTCCATCTTTAGACCTTAAGCCATAAACCTGTAACTCTAAAACCCATATCCAACCCTAAAAATCATACTACCTAACCATAAGCCTAACCTACAACCCCTATCCTAAAAAAAAAAAAAAAATAGACACCTTGGGCTCTCCATACCAAAACCATGATCTTGATCCTACCCTTTGTTCAAATCAAACTCACTATCCTTAGGCCCAACACTTGTGGCCAATTACTTTCAAAACTAACATGTTACCCTTAAATCCAATGGCTTTGGCCTAACATGCTACCTTAAACCTAATACATTTAATACAATTTACTATCCTAAGCCCAAAACATTTGCCCTATCATACCTTAAGCCTAAAAAATGGTTGGTCCATTACACAATAGGGAAGTCTCTTCCCTTAAGATCTGCATGCCTATACTTTCATCACCTTTTTTGTTCCATACCCATCACTTACCTTGTTGCTTTGATTTGAAGGTACCAATGGCCAACCCGCTTGATATAGCTTCCCTGATTACACTTATGACCAGACTATTTAAGAAGTAAGAAGAGCACTTCTAAGATATCTTAGCTACTTAACAAGTCCAATTTGAGGAACAAAGGCAACTCATTATTGAAGAAGTTCGAGGCTATGATTAACCAGGCCATCCTTAATTAGACTAGCCTAAACACAACCTTGAACCAGACCAATCTTAGCCTAAATTTGAGCCAAAACAACCCATATATAAATTGAGGTAGGGAAGTTTTTTCTTATCTAAACACTAAATTGATCATGAGAAATTTGAAGCCACGGAGAGAACCATCAAATTCCTAAAGCATAATAGTGACCCAATTAATGTGGACGATCTAATCTTATTCCCTGATGTTAAGCTTCCTCCCAAATTCAAAATGCCTAAACTAGATTTGATGGAACCAAATGCCCCAAGACCCATCTAAAGATATATGTGGGGGTAATGAAACATTTGGGAGTTAGCAATGAACTCCTTACTTAACTATTCCAACAATCACTAACCGATGCTGCCAAGAGATGGTTCTTTTCAGTAGATAAGAGTCAGAAAAGGACATGGGATGATATTTGTCATGCCTTTGTCAAGCAGTATCATTACAATGGTGAAATGGATGTCATTAGGCATAGCTTGGAAATTACTAAGCTATTTTCAAAGGAGTCCTTCTCAATGTTCCTTACAAGGTGGAGGGCTAAAGCCATTCAAATGATAAATAGACCAACAAAGTAAGAACAAGTGGACATCCTTGTCAAGAACCTACTTCCAGCCTACTGGGTCCACCTGTTATCCCAATACCTACTCATTTTCAAAGTTATGGTTTCAACTGCATCAAAGGTTGAAGATTGCATCTAAAGTGCATCATTTCAACCTAAATTCCTCATCACCAACTTGAAAAGTGATTAAGAATCCAAACCCAATTCAACTGCACCTTACCTCAGCCCTAAGTGGTATGATATGGAAGAGTTCAAGTTTAGCTAATCTGACCTTTTTGAGATTGAATTCCAAGTCTAAGTTTGAGTCTAAGTCCAAATCTCAAAATCTAAGTCTAAATTCGAGTCTAAGTTTATCATCTTATTTTCTTTTCATGGATTTTTTGTTGATCATGTCAATCCCTTTTTGTTATCTTATAATAAAATTTTCCATTGTAATAAAATATCCCCATTTTTTTTAATTATTTGTACACTTGTCTTTCTTATTTTAAACATAGATAAGCTTTGAAAAAAAAAAGAAGAAAAAAAAAAGAAAAAGAAAGAAAGGAAAAAAAAAAGAAAGAGAAAAGAAGAAATGAACAGCCAATTAAATCCACCATAACTAGCATATGAAATGCCATCAATAATTGCTTTAAGAAGGTTAAGAAATAGACCTTTTCTCAAATAGTTGAAGCACAAAAAATAGTTCAATGTAATTGCCCATTACACTTTAGGTAATCAAATGATACACCTCAACAAGGGGCAACAAGTTCCTTAAATCCAAAATTCAAAGGGCAGAACCCATCAAAGTGAAGAAAAGCAGCAAATTATAGTGGAATATTTTCTCTAAAATTTCATAAATCCAAGCTCACTAAGTTGAAAACCCAAAAAGGCAGCTTAGGCAAAAGTTAGAGCTAAGAGAAAAAAAAAAGAAAAAGAGAGAGAGAGAGAGAGAGAGAGAGAGAGCTCATCCCAGCCATCTTCTTTCATGTCTAAAGTTGTCTTCAATTAATCTGTCTCATCTCATGAATTCCAAAATTATCCTTCCTCATTAGAGGCTCATTTTCTAAAGTGATATTGTCTTTTATACCTTATCTCACAGTAGGGGCATATCCTTCTAGGTCATCATCATCACTTATCAATCCATCTAGTTGCTTAATTCAAAGAGTTAACGTATAATCTCACACATCACTTGCCTATCTGTCTCATCCCTATCTCTTATTAGGAATATGATTCCTAAGTTGTCTTTTCTTGATTGTCCTTCAGCTATTTCTTAGGGCATTTCTTTTCAGGTAGTATGTCATTTATGTTTAAGCTAGTAAAGTGTTACCCTAAATGTCTCTTCAATCTTAAAATGAAAGATTAGCTTGGCTTGTTCTTTTCTATGAATCATGCTATAAATAGAAAAATCATACAACCTCCCTGATCCTTTTTAGAATTTCCAGCTGACCTTTGAACCATTCCCAAACTTCATAATGTACCATCCCAAGCCTCATTAGTAAAATCATACCATCCTTTCAAGCTTAAGCCTTATACCTTGCAAGCTCAAGCCTCATACCATCATTTTCTTGGAAAAGTCTTATCATATTCTAAGCACTTAGCTTATGTGCAGAACCAAAAATCCTAAAAGCCAATTTTCTTTAGCAAAACCAAAATCAAGTCATGTCTCCTAAAGATTAAGAAGGGCTCAAACCAATTAAAGCCCATTTCATCCCTCTTTGGCATACATCTTTTTATCCTTGAAAGGTCAAGCCTCCTTAGTAAAATATATGATCCCTGAGATCAAAGTCTCTTAAAGCCTACAAACCATTCTTAGCTTAATCCTTTTAGACTGATGCAACTATGTCAAAGGGTAAACTCTTATCCATGAGCCTACGATATCATTATGACCAAAACCTATAGCACCATACTTGAGATAAAGCGAACCATCTTCCATAAAGGTCCAAAGCACCCTCATAGAAAAAGCCCAAGCTGACAAACTATCCTTAAAAGCCTGAAAGCCTTTTAACTAAAAATATTCATGCCTTCAGCATAAAGCCCACTCCAAAAAACCTTCATCATGAAGCCCAAGCCTAAAAGCCTTCATCATGAAGCCCAAACAAAACCCTTCGTCATGAAGCCTAAATAAAAAAGGCTTCACTATAAAACCTAAACCAAAAAGCCTTCACCATGAAGCTCAAGCCTAAAAGCTTTCACTATGAAGCCCACTCCTAAAAACCTTCATTTATGAAGACCATAATCTTCTTCAAGGCTAAATCCGATTGACCCTTTTCGAGTTAGTTTCTAGCCTGACCTTTCCTCTAAGCCAGATTTAGCCTCTTAGTTTAACCTAATACAAAGTCTAGCATCCCAGCCTAGTCTTAAGGAAAAATTTGATTGAGCCTTATAAACCTGATTAAGCCTAAGGCAATACTTGATTGAGTCTTCCAAATGAACTCTCCAAAGGTCATAACCTGACCGAGCCGAAGTGCTAGACTTGACTAAGTCTTCCATGTAAACTTCCCTGAGGACAAGCCTAACAAACTAAACTTTCCCAAACCTTCTAACCTAATCGTCACCTAAGACTTGACCCTCCTGATCAAGCTATCCAATCCAGCCTCAAACTAAATCTTCTCTCAAGTTAGACTTATCTAAATCTTTTAAACTGAATAACTCGATCTTTTCTAAGACCACACCTAGCTTGACCTCTTATAATGACTTCTTCCTAGGCCAAACTAATAGCCATTGACTAACTAGCCTCATAATTTGTAACAACCCACACCCTACCCTAGGTGTTTCCATGACAATTACTTGAATTTAGAGCTATTATGATAAAATGTGTGCTTTTATGAATATTCATGTTATGTGATTGATGAGTATGTGGAATGTTAGATTAGTTCTAATATGCATAATATTAATTACTATTGTGAAATAAGTGATTTATATGAAGTGCATAAGAATAAAATGATTTATTGCACATAAAGTGAATTTTCATGCACAAAGCGATTTTTAAGCATAAAATAATTTCTATGAGCATTTTAAAATATTTTTTAATAAATATTTTAGGAGAAATTTTAATAAAAATAATAAGAAAAATATTTTATTTTAAATTACCTATAATCAGCCCATAAATAAAATTAAAAGGCCCAACTCACCAAAGCCCAATACACCAAAACACTCCTAACCTAGCTCATTAATGGTAAACTTGTAATTTTGCCAAAACCTACTTATGTTAACCTAAATTTTGACCAGCCTTGATCTTGGTAGCCAGCATTTTGTTATTCTTTAGAATTTTTACAGAAAAATTATCTCAACTGAAATTCACAAGGTGCCTTCAAACCTTGCGATTTCGTGACCCTTTTTGTAAGTTTTTCTCTTCTTTCAATTTGCTATTTGATTTTTATGAAACTAATAATGAGAAAACTATTTTGGGCTATGAATTTACTATTTTTCCCTTGATTAAATTTGGCCTAGTGTGAGGCCTTACCAGAGCACCGGTTCGATCCACTAAAGGGAATCGAAATGCTCATTTGGAAAAGAACTCACGAGGAAGCACTTGAGCTTATCTTTGATAAGTTTAAAAATTATTTCTTGGAGTCACCACCTTAATTTATTTTTATTTGAGAAAATATAAGGAAAAAACCAATTTGACTCTAATTATTACCCAAAGGAAAAAGATCACTGGCCTCAAACCAAAAAGGATTTCGGAACTAGGTTTTCAGTTTAATTTAACAAAAGAAGTTTGACCAATGAATATAAGAGTGACTTAAAATATATTTCATGAATAAATTAAAATGTATGAATAATTTATAATATGCATGATCATGTAACTCATCTATTTCAACAATAAAGTAAAAACACAGTTAAGATTCAAAATAAGAGAAATTTAATATTATAATAAAATCCTAAACTTAGGGGATACCTCCTCTAGCCCTTATGGGTTCTAGGGAAGTCACACATTCTACAAACTAAACCTAATAACTAAGTAAAAGAAAACAAAATAAAAGCAAGTAAAGAAGGTGATAGGGGGGAGAGTTGGTTAGTTTTAATTGAATTTGAAACCTGAACCAAGCATGTTTGCGTATCCTTTTGAATGGGAATCAGAACCCATGCAGTTCTCCCTTCTTACGAAGAGATTAGTTTAGCCTAGCCACTTTATCATGTTTTGATTGATTAATTAAAAGAGGGTTGAGTCAATTAATTAATTTAATTGATTACCGAGTTGATTAGCTAGCAACCTAGATGAATCAATTTAATTAACTAACTAAAAGAAACAAGAAAATTTAGACAACAGAAAATTAAAGAAAAAAGGAGCTTACCTCAGACGTTAAGTGATGACTAGCCTTAGATGGTAGGCAACAGCTGGCTTAGGATGGCGAGTGGTAGCTGGCCTCAAACGGCGGGTGGCGGTTGGCTTTGGATGGTAGGCAACGGTTGGCTTTGGATGACAAGCGGTAACTAGCCTCCGTGGGCGGTTATTGGCTTGGGATGGTGGACAGCCTCGAATGACAAGCAGCGGTTAGCTTTGGACTGCGAAAAGCAAAAAGCCTCAGATGATGAGCGTAGCTAGCCTTGAGCAACAGATACAAGCCTTGGGCAAGATACTTGCCTCAAATAGGTGGGCAGAAAGCCTTAAACTAGTCTGGTAGGAATCAAGGAGAAACCTCCCAACTTGCTTTGCAAAGCAAGGAACAAACACAAAGTGGTTTTGCTTGAAGTTATTTCTATTAAAGCCCAAGAAGTCGGTGTCTTGAAATATAGAGAGGCTCTCTATATATAGGAGGAGTTTGAAGCATAGAAAACACTAATTTCCAATGTGGGAAGCAAAAACATGCTTAAAGTGCCACAGAGTAGTTTAAGCTACCACACAGGGTTGTGCAGTGCCATACAGACCCACAGGGCTATGCAGCAGCCATACCTGTAACAACCCACACCCACCCTAGGAATTTTCATGATAAATTGCTTGATTTAGAACCTATAAGGTTAAGTGTGTGCTTGTGTGAAAATTTGTGATCTAAGTGATTGATGAGTATGTGGCATATTAAATTAATTTTAATATGCATAATATGTGTTGCCATTGTGAAATAAATGATTTACATGAAGTGTATTTGCATAAAAGATTTTATTTTAAATAAAATGAATTTTCATGCATAAGACAATTTTTAAGCATAAAATAATTTTATGGGTATTTTTAAAATATTTTTAAATAAATATTTTTGAGGGAAATGTTCCAGAATTAATAAGAAAAATATTATTTTTTTATTTTAATTCCATTCAGCTGAAATTTTTAAAGGAAAAGCCCAAATACCCAAAAGCTCACTACATAAAAAATTTTCCTAACCTATTTCATTAAGGGTAATAGTGGAAATTCCACTCTAACCCTAATATATATTCTAATTTCTACCAAACAAGGGTTTTCAGCAGCCATTCTCTTATTCTTTCTGTATTTTAGCAGAAAAACCTCTCAAAATAATTCTCTCTATCGAAATATTGAAAACATCTTTCCGTTTTGCAATTTCGTGACCGTAATCGTAAGTTTTTATTCTCTTTCGATTTCTAAACTGATTTCTTTGAAATAAATTATGGAAAAATTATTTTGAACTATTTGATTACTGATTTCTACAGATTCAATTCTGTTTGAGTGAATTTTTGGAGAGAAAATTTATTTTCTACCGAAAACACGATTCTTTCCGCAATATTTCTCTAAAGGTGAATTCTATAACTTAAAATCACAATTTTATTGCATAAACATCATAAGGGGGGGGTGATTTGTGCATGGATGTATTCTAAACTGATTTTTGATTTTTTTTGATGAAAAATATTGGATTAAATAATATTTCTGCATATTTCTGTGATGACCGAAAAGTTTCAAAAAACAAAGGAATTCAAGGTTTTCGTGTTAGGACTTGGAAATTGGAAAATTTTATTATTTCATGAATATATGGCTGCTGATTTGTATGAATTGATGTTCTAATATGATATTTGTTTTGTTTAGATGAAAAATAATGATTTGAATCATATGTCTGTTAATTGCTAAAATGAACGAAAAGCGCGGAAAGCGCAGAAACACATGATTTTTCACTTAAGCCTTTAAATTTGGAATTTTTTTGTATAAACCCTACCTATGGCTGCCGATTCATGAAGGAATGTGTTCTAAACTGATATTTTCAATGATTGAATGAAAAATAATGGTTTAAACAACTTGTTTGCATATTTCTGAAATGACCGAAAAATACTAAAAACAAGAAAACTTATGGTTTGTGCACTATAATGCAAAAGATTGAATTTTTATATATTAATAACACCAATAGGGGCTGATTCCTATGAATTTATATCCTAAAATGATTTTTGTTATGTTTACATGAAAAATCTTGGTTCAAACCATGTTTTTACATATTTCTAAAATAGACAGAAAGCACAAAAAGAAGAAGAATTTGGTTTTTTCCTTAATGATGCATTCGACCTACATGAATAATTTTGTCCAAATGTTTATAAATTTTATGTGATATGTCTTGCTGATTGTTGACATGTATATATGTATAATAGATGATAAAATTGCATGTTAATTGAAGGTATGATCCTAGATAAGCTTAAATGTATTATGGTATACTCAAGGTATACTTAAGGTATCTTAACCTTGTATTGTGATTAGAATGCAAATGTGATTGAAGAAATTGAAACTAGATGTCATGATGGCTTGATAATGAATAAAAGGTTATGAGTTAATGAAGTGAAAGGGATCATAAGAGTTAAGCATTATGTTTGAAGGATTAATTGTTAAGTTGATATGTGTGGAAGTGTAAAGTGAACTAAGATAATTGATAAGTGAATTGGTATTAAGGCAATGATATTGTGATGACCTTAAAAAGGTATTGATATGATTGCAATGTGTTTTCATATGAGCCTATAAGGCCTAAGTATGCAAGACTTTTAAAGTCAACGTGCTATGTGCAAGTGATGAGTACACCTATGTGTGGACTCTAAGTGTATGTGTATGCTATATGTACATGGGTAGTTATGGGATAGGAGCATCATGAGTAAATAAATACTAAGTATTAAATCAAATATTATGTTAGAGTTTGAGGAGCTTTAGAAGTGCAAAGGGGACTATGTGTACTAGGAGCAAAGGAACCCCAAGGTGAGTAAACACTATGTTCATGTTATAAGTGCAAGTAACATTTTGTTATGTTACTAATGTGATATATTGTTATGTGAGCCTTGTGATCTTTGAAACCCAAGTTCTTTCTATTCTAAATGTTATTATATGATTTCTTTGTCAAGTTTGGGTTGCCAAGGGATATTTGGTCCAAAACTATTTTGTTATCCAATAAGAACTTCTTGTGATTAACACCCTAACTTGTATTATTTCTGGAACTACACTTTCATTATATCATTGTTGAAAGCTAAACCACTATTGTTATTGAAATATATGTTATTGTTGTCTTATGTGATATTGTTAAATTGTGTTTACCAATAGCTCTTGCTATGGTATCTTTACCTTTTATGCAGAATCCTCGTGCCGATGCGGGTAATCATCGGAACCTGTGCACACGGTCTTAACCCGATGGATAGGGGTAGTGTATCCACCTCAGCTAGAAAGGGCGGTTCTAGCCGTGGGGCCTGATCAGCTTCACGCTTTCTACATGATAGGAGTTGGAATTTGGTATAAGGCCACCTCTCCTCTATGTGTTCGAGTTATAGAGTAATAGCCTTCACTCTCTACGTGTTATAAGTGTGATTTCTGCAAACTTGCCCAATTGATCCCTTGCTAAATTGCAACCCAATTCATGAGTTATAAACCATGAACTATGTGTATAAGCTATGTGTTTCCTTTCAAAGGAATATGTGATAATGTATGTACCTTTTCGTTTACTCATTGAGATCATCTATCTCACCCCTTTTCCTTGTGTGGTTCCAGGTGAGCAAATGTGAAGAGGCAAGGTGATGGCTCAAGCATTCTACTTCGCTTGGGGAATTCCTTGTCTGAGTTATCAATAATACTACATTTATGAAGTCTTGTCTTTAGGTGCTCCGAGAATGTTGATTGATACTTATCAAGATTTATTTTAATTTCCTTATGGATTTTATATATAATGATTTATTTTTAAGTCTTCTGCAATTTATGGTATTTATCTAAATGTTTTAAATGAATTAATGAAGAAGGTTTGGTAAGATCCTAGGCATGATTGTTATATGTTAATAGGTTCTACGGGCATGGGTGACCTTATGTCTCCCCATGTTCTAGGACCGTCGTATCTCATAAGGTTGGAATGTGACAAAGGTGGTATCAGAGCTGTAGTTTTTAAAAGTCTAGTTTAGGCTTGTTGTATATGAGTTGTTTAAGTAAAATCCTGGAGCATAGGAATTTTTCTGTCATGTCACTTGCAGTCTATCGTTAGTATAGTTCCGCGAAATCCTAGTAGATTTTAGTAATCCTTGTTATTGTTTGCTTACCTTACGATTCTTCTGACAGATGACCAAGAAGATTATGCCTGCTCGAGGACCACGACCTAGAGCACCCTGTGTGACTTGTAAGAGGACTTGGCTAGAGATGCTCGAGAAAGTTGTAACTGTGATTCGCCCCACAAAAGAGAGGACCCCTGACGAAGAAGAGGACCCCGAGGAGCACTTAGATCTTGATTGGGTATATAGTAAGGTTCAGAAATTGGAGGATAACTGTTCATACTTGAAGGAGGAAAACTGACGTCTTAAGGTAATGATTCATACACTAAGAGAGGATATGGAGCAACTTAGGTCAGGGATTGTTGAGCATAGAGGAGATTACTCACTAGTGAGGGCTGCATCTTCAGTTAATTGCTGTCAAGATAGAGATCTTCTTTGCTATCGATGTGGCAGCAGTGGCCATGTCACTCTTGATTGCTCTAGAGGTGGACACAATAAATAGGTCAAGTAGATAGGATGATCGACGTAATGGCATAGCACTTTTTATGATATGAATGATTTTCCTTGATTGCCTAAGTTACCTAGGATAAGATGATTTCCTTTATTATTATGCTATAGGTGATATTATAAGATATATGCTATATGATTATGATATGTGATATGTGTAAAACTATGTGATATGCAATTCATACATGACATGTGCTTAGTGATGTGACATGGTAAATGCATGATAATGTGTGCTAGGATAAGGGGGAGGTTAAATGGGTTAGGATAGGGGATTAGTACTAAATTCCCTTATTATGATAGACAAAATGCCTCCCAAGAAGAAGGTTTGCACAGTCGCCCAATTCGTTAGGGCTAATGACGATGTTATATCAGACACCGCATCGAATGCTGCCTCTGCACCTATACAGTCAAGAGAAAGATCCAACTTAAGGGCATCGACTATGGGTTCTAGTGAGCAAGCGACTTTGCAAGAAGTGCACGCCATGCGCGAAGAAATGAGAGATTTGCGCAAGGAACTGGATGAGCTACGAGCTCAAAGGTGAGAAGCACCGCTGACTCAAGACAGGAATGGAGTTACGCCACCTGTGGTAGTGACACCTGCTCAGAGAGAGTGGAAACGACTACCTGACAAGGGAATGACTGTGGCGAAATTTAAGAAGCTGTAACCGCTTACCTTTTGTGGTGAGGAAGGAGATGACCCTCACAAATTTTTGGATGAAATGGATAAGCTAGTCTGTCATTTATCTTGCTTAAATGCTCGAGTGATTGAGTTGGTAGGACTCCAACTCAAGAAAGAAGCTTGGTACTGGTATGAGAGGAATATCGAAGAACGACTTTATAGAGCTGACCCACCTACGTGGGCAGAGTTTAAGCAAGAAGTAATGGATCAGTTCTTGCTAGAAGGAGAAAGGCAAGATAGGGCATTACAGTTCGAGCAACTAAAGCAAAGACCAAGAATGTTTATGTCTGATTATGCTAAGGAGTTTAATCGACTTAGTCATTTCATTATCAACATCATTCCTAAGCAAGTCACGTCAATCGTTTCCTTAGAGGACTGATCACACCTCTATTCAATTCATTGGCAGCAACTGAGTTTCCAACCTTAGCCAAGCTCATAGATAAAGCCAAGGTCATGGAAAAGAGATACAAGGTGGAGAGAGCCGAACGAGCTAAACGAGACCAGAAGGGAAGGCATAAGAACAAAGGTCATAAAGGACAGCATGGAAATGGAGGAGACCAAAAGAAGGAGTTTCCATTATCTGGACCATGAAATGGTCAAACTAAGCAAGAGATCCCCACATGCAGCAAATATGGAAGGAAACATTCTGGAATCTACCAGAAAGATACTGGCATTTGCCTTAGGTGTGGACAAATGGGGCACTTCATAAAGGACTGCCCATAGATGAGGAGTCAAGGGAATAGGACCACGGTACAACCACAACCCAAGCCATTCCAAATGCAAGGACAAGGAGTCAAGGACAAAGGACCAATGGTTGGGAATGCACCGATGACAGAAAATAAGGGCAAAGGTCGAGTCTTCATGTTAAATTCACAAGAGGCTCGCGATTCGCACACCGCCATCACAGGTATCATCCCCATCCAAAATTCTAGCACAAAATGTTTAATTGATTCTGGTGCTACCCATTCGTTTTGTCGCCTTGTTTTGCTAAGTATTTGGGTATAAATAAGGAATTGATGAGTGAACCGTTAGTAATAGCAACTCCTTTAGGGGAAGTGATGGAAGTGAAGTATGAGTATAAGGGATGCAATGTAGACATTAATGGACAAACACTTCTGGTAGTGTTGCTAGAATTAGACGTACTAGAATTCGATGTGATATTAGGGATGGATTGATTGTATAAGCATAGAGCTCGTATTGACTATAGGAAGAAACTTGTCGAGTTTCGAACTAGAGATGGGAAGGAGTTTATAGACCAAGGAGATAGGAATGAGAACCCTTTGAACTTGATATCAGCCTTAGGAGCGAGGCAGATGTTAAGGAAAGGATGTCAAGCGTATCTAGCCCACGTAGTCAACACTGGTAAAGAAGCTGCCATGCGAGACGAGAGCATTCCAATAGTGGACGAGTTCATAGATGTCTTTCCAAAAGATTTACCCGGATTACCCCCTAATCATGAAATCGAGTCCAACATCGAACTGCTACCTAGTACGCAACCGATATCGATATCACCATATCGTATGGCACCGATGGAGCTGAAGGAGTTAAAGATGCAATTGCATGACTTGCTCGATAAGGGCTTCATTCGACCAAGCAGTTCACCATGGGGCACTCCAGTGTTGTTTGTGAAAAAGAAAGATGGACCATTCCGAATGTGCATCGACTATCATTAACTTAACAAAGTCACTGTGAAGAATAGATACCCATTGCCAAGGATCGATGATCTTTTTGATCAACTACAAGGGGTCGGCCACTTCTCTAAGATTGACTTAAGGTCTGGCTATCATCAACTAAGGATCTGAGGAGAAGATATCTACAAGACTGCTTTTCGTACTAGATATGGACAATACAAGTTCACGGTTTTGCCATTCAGTTTGACAAATGCTCCTGCTGCTTTCATGGACTTGATGAATCGAGTATTCAAGCCATTCCTTAACAAGTTCATGATCATGTTCATCGATGACATCCTGATTTACTCAAAGAATAAAGAGGAACATGAAGAACATCTGAGGATCGTGCTTCAAATGTTACGTGATCACCAACCCTACGGTAAGTTATCTAAGTGTGAGTTTTGGATGGAGTCGATCAACTTTCTTAGACATGTAGTAAGTAAGGAAAGAATTCAATTTGATCCTAAGAAAGTTGAAGTGGTAGTGAATTGGCCAAAGCCTGCAACAGTTTCTGAAGTACGAAGTTTCTTAGGCATGGCGGGATATTATCGTAGATTCCTACAGGACTTTTCTAAGATAGCAGCCCCATTGACCAAGTTGACAAGAAAACAAGTTAAGTTCAATTGGGAAGAGTCCTGTGAGAAGAGTTTTTAGAAACTCAAGGAGTGTTTGGTATCGACACCAGTTTTGACATTACCAGTTCACGGTCTATTGCGACACTTTGAGAGTAGGACTTGGGTGTGTTTTGATGCAAAATGGAAAAGCCATCGCCTATGCATCATGACAACTAAAGAGACATGAAGTGAATTACCCTACCCATGATTTAGAATTAGCTGATGTAGTGTTTACTCTAAAGATCTAGAGACATTACATGTATGGGATGAAGTGTGAGATCTACACGGATCATAAGAGTCTTTAATATATCTTGAGCCAAAGAGACCTCAATATAAGGCAAAGGAGATGGATTGAACTATTGAAGGATTATGACTGTCAGACTCTCTATCATCCTAGAAAGGCCAATGTAGTGGCAGATGCCTTGATTCGAAAATCGATGGGAAGCCTAGCCCATGTGGATGTGAGAAAAAGGCCGATTGTGAAGGAACTAAAGGAATTGTTTAATCAAGGATTGAGACTGGAGATTGGAGGATCAAGAGTTCTATTGGCTCATTTCCAAATAAGATCTAAGTTAATGGAAGAAATAAGGAATTCACAAGATAGAGACCCATACTTGATGAAGTTGAAGGATGAGACGAGAGAAGGAAAGAATCCTGAGTTTGAGATAGCAAATGGAGTTTTAAAGTGTAAGAATAGAGTATGCGTGCCTGATGTGGATGGCCTAAAGGAGACATAAGGTCACCCACACCCATAGAACCCATTAACATATGATAATCATGCCTAAGATCTTACTGAACCTTCTTCATTAACTCATTTAAAACATTTAAATAAATACCATAAATTACGGAAGACTTAAAAATAAATCATTACATATAAAATCCATAAGGAAATTAAAATAAATCTTGATAAGTATCAACCAACATTCCCAAAGAACCTAAAGACAAGACTTCATAAATGTAGTATTATTGATAACTCGGATAAGGAATTCCCCAAGCGAAGCAGAATGCTTGAGCCATCACCTTGCCTCCTCACATTTGCTCACCTGGAACCACACAAGGAAAAGGGGTGAGATAGATGATCTTAATGAGTAAACAAAAAGGTACATACATTATCACATATTCCTTTAAAAGGAAACACACAGCTTATGCACATAGTTCATGGTTTATAACTCATGAATCCGGTTACAATTTAGCAAGGGTTCAATTGGGCAAGTTTGCAAAAATCACACTTATAACACGTAGAGAGTGAAGGCTATTGCTCTATCACTCGAACACATAGAGGAGAGGTGGCCTTATACCAAATTTCAACTCCTATCACATAGAAAGCATGAAGTTGATTAGGCCCCACAGATAGAATCGCCCCTTCTAGCTGAGGTCGATACACTACCCCTATCCATCGGGTTAAGATCGTGTGCACAGGTTCTGATGAGTACCAGCATCGGCACGAGGATTCTGTATAAAGGGTAAAGGTACCATAGCTAGAGCTATTGGTAAACACAATTTAACAATATCACATAAGGCAACAATAACATGTATTTCAATAACAATAGTGGTTTAGCTTTCAACAATGATACGATGAAAGTGTAGTTCCAGAAAGAATACAAGTTAGGGTGTTAATCACAAGAAGTTCTTATTGGATAACAAAATAGTTTTGGACCAAATGTCCCTTGGCAACCAAGCTTGACAAAGAAATTATATAATAATATTTAGAATAGAAAGAACTTGGGTTTCAAAAATCATAAGGCTCACATAACAATATATCACATTAGTAACATAACAAAATGTTACTTGCACTTACAACATGAACATAGTGTTTACTCACCTTGGGGTTCCTTTGCTCCTAGTACACATAGTCCCTTTTGCACTTCTAAATCTCCTCAAACTCTAACATAATATTTGATTTAATACTTAGTATTTATTTACTCATGATGCTCCTATCTCATAACTACCCATGTACATATAGCATACACACACACTTAGAGTCCACACATAGGTGTACTCATCATTTGCACATAGCACGTTGACTTTAAAAGTCTTGCATACTTAGGCCTTATAGGCTCACAAGAAAACACATTGCAGTCATATCAATACCTTTTTAAGGTCATCACAATATCATTACCTTAATACCAATTCACTTATCAATTATCTTAGTTCACTTTACACTTCTATACATGTCAACTTAACAATTAATCCTTCAAACATCATGCTTAACTCTTATGATCCCTTTCACTTCATTAACTCATAACCGTTTATTCATTATCAAGCCATCATGATATCTAGTTCCAATTTCCTCAATCACATTTGCATTCTAATCACAATACAAGGTTAAGATACCTTAAGTATACCTTGAGTATACCATAATACATTTAAGCTTATCTAGGATCATACCTTCAACTAACATGCAATTTTATCATCTATTATACATACATACATGTCAGCAATCACCAAGACACATCACATAAAATTTATAAACATTTGGACAAAATTGTTCATGTAGGCCGAATGCATCAAGGAAAAAACCAAATTCTTCTTCTTTTCGTGCTTTTCGTCTATTTTAGAAATATGAAAAAACATGGTTTGAACCAAGATTTTTCATGTAAACATAACAAAAAAAATTCTAAGATATAAATTCATAGGAATCGGCCCCTATTGGTGTTATTAATATATAAAAATTCAATCTTTTGCATTATAGTGCACAAACCATAAGTTTTCTTGTTTTTGGTATTTTTCGATCATTTCAGAAATATGCAAATAGGTTGTTTAAACCATTATTTTTCATTCAATCATTGAAAATATCAGTTTAGAACACATTCCTTCATGAATTGGCAGCCATAGGTAGGGTTTATACAAAAAAATTCCAAGTTTAAAGGCTTAAGTGAAAAATCATGTGTTTCCGCGCTTTTCGTTCATTTGGGCAATAAACAGACATATGATTCAAATCATTATTTTTCATCTAAACAAAACAAATATCATATTAGAACACCAATTCATACAACTCGGCGGCCATATATTCATGAACTAATAAAATTTTCCAATTTCCAAGTCCTAACATGAAAACCTTGAATTCCTTTGTTTTTTGAAACTTTTCGGTCATCACAGAAATATGCAGAAATATTATTTAATCCAATATTTTTCATCAAAACAAATAAAAAATCAGTTTAGAATACATCCATGCACAAATCACCCCCCCTTATGATGTTTATGCAATAAAATTGTGATTTTAAGTTATAGAATTCACCTTTGGAGAAATATTGCAGAAAGAATCGTGTTTTCGGTATAAAATAAATTTTCTCTCCAAAATTCACTCAAACAGAATTGAATATGAAGAAATCAGTAATCAAACAGTTCAAAATAATTTTCCCATAATTTATTTCATAGAAATCAGTTTAGAAATCGAAAGAGAATAAAAACTTATGAATATGGTCACGAAATCGCGAAACGGAAAGGTGTTTTCAATATTTCGGTAGAGAGAATTATTTTGAGAGGTTTTTCTACCAAAATATAGAAAGAATAAGAGAATGGCTGCTGGAAACCCTTGTTTGGCTGAAAATTAGAATATATATTAGGGTTGGAGTGGAATTTCCACTATTACCCTTAATGGAATAGGTTAGGAGAATTTTTTGTGTTGTAGGCTTTTGGGTATTTAGGCCTTTCCTTTAAAAATTTTGGCTGAATGGAATTAAAATAAAAAATAATATTTTTCTTATTAATTATAGAACATTTTCCTCAAAAATATTTATTTAAAAATATTTTAAAAATACCCATAAAATTATTTTATGCTTAAAAATTGTCTTATGCATGAAAATTTATTTTATTTAAAATAAATTCTTTTATGCAAATGCACTTCATGTAAATCATTTATTTCACAATGGAAGCACATATTATGCATATTAAAATTAATTTAATATGCCACATACTCATCAATCACTTAGATCACAAATTTTCACACAAGCACACACTTAACCTTATAGGTTCTAAATCAAGCAATTTATCATGAAAATTCCTAGGGTGGGTGTGGGTTGTTACATTCTCCCCCCCTTAAAGAAATTCATCCTCGAATTTAAACCCTTACCTAGTTACTCTTGAAAAGCTAAGGATGCTTCTGTCGCATTTTCTCCTTCGCTTCCCAAGTGCGCTCATCTATCCTATGATTCTGCCACTGAACCTTAATCATGGGTATCTCTTTATTTCTTAACTTCTTTACTTGTCGATCCACTATAGCTATTGGTAATTCCTCATAGGATAGTTGCTCATCTAACATAATGTCTAGAGGTAAAAGAACGTGCGATGGATTTGACACATATTTCCTTAACATGAAAATGTGGAACATTGGGTGCACATGTGCCAAAGTTGGAGGCAGGGCAAGTCTATAAGACACTTCTCTGACCTTATCTAAGATCTCAAAAGGACCAATGAAATGAGGTGATAATTTCCCTTTCTTGCCAAATTTCATAACTCCTTTCATTGGCGTGACCTTTAAGAACACGTGATCTCCCACGGCGAATTGGACTTCTTTTCGCTTAGGGTCTACATAACTCTTTTGTTGACTGAATGCCGTCTTCAGTCAATCTTGAATTATTGGTACTTTCTCGATGGTCTCCTTAAGCAATTTGGGCATTTCTATATGCTTGTCTCTAGGTTCAATCCAACGAATTGGAGAATGACACCTTCTTCCATACAATGCTTCGTATGGCGCTATGCCAATGGACGAATGATAGCTATTGTTGTAGGCAAATTCAATCAGGGATAAATACTTATCCAAGCTACTGCCAAAATCCAAGACACACATCCTAAGCATGTCCTCGAGTGTCTGAATCATTCCTTTAGACTAGCCATCCGTTTGAGGGTGAAACGCCGTACTAAAATCTAGCTGTGTTCCTAATGCTTCTTGCAACTTTTGCTAGAACCTTAAGGTGAATTGAGTTCCTTGATCAGAGATGATAGAAATTGGCACTCCATGTAGTTTCACAATCTCATCTATATATATAACTGCGCATACTGAGCTACAGAATATGTGGTCTTAACTCCTAAGAAATGGGCAGACTTTGTCAACCTATCTACTATGACCCATATAGAATCATATCCTTTGGAGGTTTTAGGTAAGCCAACAATGAAGTCCATAGTGATGCGCTCCCAGTTCCATTTAGGTGGTTCGGCCTACATAGGGTTCAGTAACCCTATTACTATGTTATGATTAATATGTGTATATGATTAAGTGACAAGTGAAATAGGTCTTATAATGTTTTAATAGTGAATTAGTGATCTTAAATCGACTATTTGATAGATGGTATAATTTGTTCAAAAGAGATAAGCATGACTCTTCAAAGTTGTTAAGTTTATACATATGTAAAGTGTTAAGTGTACTAAGTTGAATGTTAAATGGAATTGATATTAAGATCATAATATATTGCGTTTTGACTTTAGAAAAGTCATAGTATGAGTTATAATTGATTTCATATGAGCCTATATAGGCAAAGTATGCAAGACTTAAAGTCAATATGCTATGTGTAAGTAATGAGTGCACTTCTAGTTGGAACTCCAAGTGTATGAGAAGGTTATATGTGTATAGGGTAGTCATAGGATAGGATAGCATGATATTAAGCAAATGCTAAGTATTGAATTAAATGTTACATTAGAGCTTAAGAAGTATTAGAAATTTAAAGGCTACAACAATTAGGAGCTAATAAACTACAAGGAGAGTAAACATTATGTTTACGTTATAAGTATGAGATATTATGATATATGAACCTTTGAGATTCTTGAAACCCAAGTTCTCTTCTATTTTCAATTATAGTTATATGAATTCTTTGTTAAGCTTGGGTTACCAAAGGACTGTTGATCTAAAACTATTATTAATCCTTCATTGATAAGAAAGAACCTTTGTGAATGTTGCCTTACCTTACATTCTTTCTTGAACTACACTGTTGCTCATCTTTTGTTCAATAAGTTAAACTTTTATGGCTATTATGTTATATGTGATAGCATCCTTCAATGCTATAGTTACCTCTATATTTATGTTACAAGTGAACCCAGTAGCAGCCTTCACTTTATAAGTAATGAGTTACAAGTGAACACAGCAGCATCCTTCACTCTCTGTGTTAAGAGTTACAAGTGAACATGGTAGCAACCTTCACTCTCTATGTTATGAGTTATAAGTGAACACGGTAGCAGCCTTCACTCTACAAGTTATGAGTTATATGTGAACACAGAGCCTTCACTCTATACATTATAAGTTATAAGTGAACACAGCAGCAGCCTTCACTCTATATGTTATAGGTTACGAGTGGATACGGCAGTAGCCTTCACTCTATATGTTATGAGTTATAAGTTAATTTCTGCAAACTTGTTAAATCGCAAGCATGAACTATAAATCATGAATTATGAACTATGAACTATGAAACCTTTTAATGGATATGCATTATCGTATAAGTTAAATTATTTATTCATTGAGATCATGTATCACATCCCTTTTCTTTATGTGGTTCCAGTTGAGCATTATAAGGAGGCAAGATGATGGCTTAAGCAATATACTCTGTTTAGGGAATTTTCTTATCCAACTTTATTAGCATACTGTGCTTTGAAGAGCCTTTTAGATGCTTCAGGAGTTTCATTTATAGGATATTATTTAGGTTTAATTTATTTGGGAGTCTTTAAATGTTCTTTTCATATGGATTATATTTAAAGTATTTTAATATTATGCTTTCGCTAGTCAAAGTTTTCCTTATTATTAGATAATTAAATTAATGCATGAGGTTTTGGTATGATCCTAGGTAGTGTTTATATATGCATGAGTGGGTTCTATGGGTGTGGGAGACCTTATATCTCCCCATGTTATAGGATCGTCATATCTCTAAAATTCGGATATGATAAAGTTGGTATTAGAGTTGTAGTTTAAGCCAACTTTAGAGTTTTCTCATTATTGGGTTGATTAAGTATAATCTTAGAGCATAGGAATTTTCCTGTCATGTCACTTATAGTCTATCGCTAGTATAGTCCTGCAAAATCCTGATAAGCTATAGTACTCCTTGTTATTATTTGTGTGCCTTACGATTCTTTCATCAGATGATCAAGAAGAGTACCCTTGTTAGAGGACCTCGACCTAAAGCACCTTACATATTGTGTAAGAGGACCTGGCCAGAGATGTTCGAGAAGGCCGTACCTGTGATCCACCTTAAGAAAGAAAAGACTCCTAACAAGGAGGAACTTGTGGAGTGTATAGGTTATAACTGGATTCAAAGTAAGATGCAAAGATTCAAAAGAGACTGCTTAGACTTAATGAAAGAAAATTGACATCTTAGATCCATAATGCATGTTATGAGAGAAGGCGTGGAACAGATTAAAGCCAAAGCTGTTGAACAAATAGGAGATTATGCACCTGATGTTCTTCCTGATAAGGGACACAACTGAGACTCCTGCTAGTAGTTGGTAACTATTAACCTAGCGGTATAGGATTTAATGGATATGAATGATAATGTATGACTACTTAGCTACTTAGCATAGATTGATTTCTTTTTTTTTTTTTTGCCTATAAAATGATTGACTTTTATATGATAGGAGAATTCATTATGCTATAAGTGATGTGTTACATGATAATGATGCATGATATATCCCATGATATGTGATATATGCCATGTGATATGTACACTATGACGTGATAGTATATGACATATGCTTATGATAAATGCATGGTAAGTATGATAATGTGATAGTGGGGGATAAGTGGATTAGAAGGGAGTTAGCACTAAATCCCCTTACCATTATAATAGAATGTCTCCCAAGAAGAAGATCTACATAGTTGCTTAACCTGTTAGGGCTAGTGAGGATGCAATGTTAGACAATACTTCAAATGTTGCCTCTACACCGGTGAGATCAAGAGAAAGGTCTAACTCGAGAGTGCCGACCATGGGCTCTGGTGAGCAAGCCTCTTCATAAGAGGCACAAGCTATGCTTGAGGAGAAAAGCGACTTGCACAAAGAATTGGATGAGTTGCAAGCTCAAAGGTGGGGAGTGTTGCCAACATAAGAAGAGAATGGAGTTCTGCCTCTTGTAGTAGCGGCACCCATACGAAGGGAAAGAAAGCGACTACCCAATAAGGGAATGACTATCTCAGAATTCAAAAAGCTATAACCACCTACTTTCTGTGGTGAAAAGGGTGATGACCCTCATGAATTTTTAGATGAGATGGATAATCTAGTCCGTTGACTATCATACTCTGATGCTCAGGTGATTGAGTTAGTAAGACTCTAACTCAAGAAGGAGGCATGGTACTAGTATGAAAGGAATGTTGAAGAATGATTCTATGGAGCAGACCCACCAACTTAGGCAGAGTTTAAGTAAGAAATGATGGATCAATTCTTGCCTGAAGGTGAAAGACAAGATAAGGCACTATAGTTTGAGTAGTTGAAGCAGAAACCTGGAATGTTAGTGTTAGAGTATGCTAAAAAGTTTAATCAACTAGTAGGTTCGCTGCTAACATCATTCCTACTAAATCCAATTGCATCAATCGATTCTTAAGAGGATTGGTTACACCTCTGTTCAACTTGTTAGCAGCAGTTGTTCTTGACCATATCCAAGGTAATAAATAAAGCTAAGATAATGGAAAAGAAGTTTTGTAGGTCTATCTCTAGTACCCTAATCAAGTCTCTATTCCCATGAGTGATCTATCTATACCAGGGTATCTCTACTCATCCAATATAGAAACAATATCCAATCAATAAGCTAGCAATTGCTAATTAGAATAATAAGATTTATCATGAAAATAAAACAACCAAAGATGAATTGATTAAAATTTAAATCCTTTAATCTATACAATCAAAACTAGGGTTCATTACAAATATAATTAATTCATATTAAAATTAAAGAACAAAGATGCAGAAAATAAAAGAGGAAGAAATCTCAAACAGATCTTGAAGATGTTCTTTGAAATCTTCTCTTCAATCTTCCACTTCCACTTGGATCTTAATCTTTGATTTGTTAAATCCTCAATATTTCTAGCCTTTAAGCCTTTCTCATGACTCTATGACTTAGCCAATTCTCATAAATCTCTATTTTTGCTTTGTGGCAACTCTCCCCTTTAAAATGTTGTTTAGTATGTTTTATATTGCTGAAATTTAACCTCACACACAGCCATGTCAACGGCAGGGCCAAAGAATGTAACTTCCCATGGTTGAAATCCCAGCCGTGCCTCCACCCATGGGAGGCTACTGGATGAATTTCCATTTTGCTCTTATCACACGGCTGGAATTCCAGCCGTGGCTTAACCCGTGGCAGCCCATATTCTTCCAAAAATCAACATTTTGGCTTGGATTCTTCATCATTCTAAGTCACATTTGGTTCATGGCATCATTTGGCACTGAATTAACTAAAAGAACTCTAGAAAAACACTAAACAAGCAATCAAACTCAATTTAAAGATAAAATATTATTAAAAACAAGGGGTAAAGTGTAGTCAATTAAGTGTTTATCAAATTCCTCCACACTTGAGTATTTGCTTGTACTCAAGCAAATTAAATCATAACAACAGTAAGAGATAAAACATGCCCTCTATAGTCAAAGAAATTCAAAAAGGTTTACAACAACTTGAAATCAGTAAGGCTCAAACGTGGTAGCCAAATCAAGAAATCTCTAAAACAAATCTCAAAAATCTAAAACCTAACTTCTAAAGTTACAGGTTTGAGCAAATAATTCCACAAAAACAAAAGTTCAAGCAAAGTAGATTTATAAGGATTTTTCTTATAGTTGCTTAACTACTCACTCGATTTTTCATTGATTATGCATTTCAATTCATTTTTTTTAATTAACTAAGAAGCCCAACTTGTTTGAATTGTCATCCTAGCCTTTCTAAGCAAATACAAACACTTGTGGTGCCAGCCTCTGGTTACTTAACTAAAATCACACATTCAAATGGCTATTAGTACTATTCATATTCTCAATCCCTTATGTTTAAAGAGTCAAGAATAGTGGAATATGTAAATATTTTCAAAGCTTCTTTGCATAATCTTCATATATATATATATATATACTTATTTCTTTTTTTTTATTTTTTCAAGAAAAATAGTCAAGCCACCTAAGGTATTAAGCATTTCTACTAAACTAGAACAAAAGTAACAGTGGAATAAAATAGGCTCAAAAAGTGTAACTAAAGTTTCAAATTTTAGGTAAAAGGATTTGCAAAAAAATTTAATTTCCTAATCATGACCACCACATTCAATCCACACTACAACAAGTCATTGTCATAGCAAAATTAGACCAATTTATCACTAGAGAGAGTTAATTTCAAATCAAACTATCACCACAATTCAATTCACTTAACGCAAGAGTCATAAAAGATAGGCACAATAATATACCTCTCCCCCACACTTAAGTAACACATTGTCCCCAATGTGTTATAAACAAGGAAAATGAAAAACTAAAAGAAAGAAGTAACTGCCCTGAATGATGTACCATATGAATCATGTTGGTGCTCCTTCCAGTGGAAAGGTGCTATGATCAATGTTTCTGCATAGAGAAAAAATTGAACTACAATCAAAGTAAGATCCATTCAAAGTAAAATAAAAACAAAAGAAAACAAAAAGAAAATAAAAATAAAAACTAAAATAAACCATCAATGGGTTGCCTCCCATTCAGCGCTTCTTTAACGTCGTATTCGCTGGACGTTATCGTTATTCATCTTCCACCAATGGCTCAGAGGTTTCCTTGTACTATCTACCTCCATAAACTAAGATAAAGAATAATATGCAAAGGTTGTGGCTTGTGCATAACCTTCTTGTAGCAACAAAAATTATTTTTGATTTTCCATTGTGTGCAAACTGAAGCTTTTCAGATTTAGAACCATCATTGAACAGTCTTACCCACAAACTAAATGTAGGGATTTTAGCTTTGGCACCTAAGAGAGTAGGCATGTCATAGATATCAGCCACCTCATGCAATTCCAAGATGCTCCACCCAAATTCACCAACCTAAAGTTTTAACTCCTCCACAAAACAAATTTCTCTTTCCAAAGAAAATTTAGTGACTACAAGTACTGGCCACATACTTAATTCTCTAACAAATACACACTTAAAAAAAATGGCAAAGGTGTGGGATCAGGTGTGGCTAGGTGTTCATTTGATGGATATTGGGGTAAAGGAAGGGTGAATAAAGGGGTTGTAAGTGGGTTATTATCATTCTCTTCAAAAAGTGGGAGAGCTGGAAAAATGGGGAGGTGTGATTTTCAGCATGCATAGCTTCCCCCTCCATGCTTTCCCATAACTCACTATCATCAGAAGAGAGTTCTTCAACACTAGATTCCACTTTAATCATACTCCATTGCTGGAATTAGGGTTGCTCACTTAAGCAATCATCAAATTCTATGTGCAGCAGCCCAAAAATTTTTTTACCATTCTCTTCTTCATCACTATCATCATCCCACAACCAAGTTATGGTAGTGGTCCTTTGTTGTTCTTCTGAAATGGCTTTGGTTTTGCTGGGCAAATTGCCTTCAGGTCTCTCACTTAACAGTTTCAAAATTTGCCTAACGAAATTCTCTAGATTGTGAAGAGATGTTTGTTGGTGTTCTAGAGCTGTCTCAATGCTCTGAAATCTTTTCTCTGTAGCTTCCACTAAAGTCACAAACATTTCTTCTAAGTTCTGCTCATCTTGTGCATGCTCATTATCCTCCAATGTAGTGTCCATTTCAAATTGAGTTAGGAAGCCAACTACTAATGCCTCGTTTCTTTTATCCAATTTCCCAACCCAATTCTCTGTAGATGCCGTGAATCTTTCTAATGCAAGCTCAAGGGATGACTTCTCTGTTGGTACTTCCAATCCATATTCCTCTAGGAAATCAGTGTGATAGATGTACCCATGATCGTGATATTGATTTCCCTGGTATCTCCATTCTGTATTCGGGTAAAAGTTTCAATCCTGATAGTTTGATCAGCCATGGAGAAATTTTTCTTTTTCTCTTTTTTTTTTTGGAAACACAAACTTAAAACAAAACAAAAATGTAAAATAGAAAAAACAAATAAAATAGTAAAAATAAAATAAATAAAACAAGAAAAGTAAAAAAAATACAAAAATATAAAGATAAAAACTATATCAATAATCTCCATTAATATTGCTAATATTATAAAACTATCCCCAGCAACAGTGCCAAAAACTTGATGTGCGGAAACGCACACTAACAAACTACAAGTGCACAGGTCGTTATCAAGTAATAAAGTAGTGAGTATATGAGTATCGTCTCCACAAGGATAGTGTATAAGTACTAGCACAAACTTTGATTATTGTCTAGTTGATCAAGATGTAGATTGATTAAAATAAGCTAAATTAACTAAGCTAATAAAAGAAAGCAAGTAAATGGTATTGATGGAAATAATCTAGGCAAAGCTAATCTAGATATAAATCCCCCTAGTTTCTCATATACATCAAACAATGGATTGAATTGGACTCTCACTAAATTAGATAAAAACCTTTCTCAAGTGATTAAATCCCTAACTTCCTAAGTATTATAAGGGAATCTCTTCTCAACCTATAATCAAATAGGAGTAGCATTAAGTTTTAGAGATTAACATCCAAAGAAGTTTTATAGGTCTATCTCTAGCATCCTAATCAACTCTCTATTCCCATGAGTGATCTATCTATACCAGGGTATCTCTACTCATCCAATATAGAAACAATATGCAATCAACAAGCTAGCAATTGCTAATTAGAATAATAAAATTTATCATGAAATTAAAACAACCAAAGATGAATTGATTAAAGTTTAAATCCTTTAATCTATACAATCAAAACTAGGGTTCATTACAAATATAATTAATTCATATTAAAATTGAAGGACAAAGATGCAGAAAATAAAAGAGGAAAAAATCTCAAATAGATCTTGAAGATGTTCTTTGAAATCTTCTGTTCAATCTTCCACTTCCACTTGGATCTTGATCTTTGATTTGATTAAATCCTCAATATCTCTAGCCTTTAAGCCTTTCTCATGAGTCTAAGGCTTAGCCAACCCTCTTAAATCTCTATTTTTACTCTGTGGCAGCTCTTCCCTCTAAAATGCTGTTTAATATGTTTTATATTGCTAAAATTTAACCTCACACGGCTGGGGTTTCAGTCATGTCAATGGCAGGGCCAAAGAACATAACTTCCCATGGGTGAAATCCCAGCCATGCCTCTACCCGTGGGAGGCTACTTGATGAATTTCCATTTTGCTCTTATCACACGGCTGGAATTCCAGCCATTGCAGCCTATATTCTTCCAAAAATCAGCATTTTGGTTTGGATTCTTCACCATTCTAGGTCACATTTGGTTCATGGCATAATTTGGCACTAGATTAACTAAAAGAACTCTAGAAAAACACTAAATAAACAAATCAAACTCAATTTAAGGATAAAATATTATTAAAAACAAGGGGTAAAGTTTAGTCAATTAAGTGCTTATCACCTTCACTCTATATGTTATGAGTTATGTGTGAACACAGCAGTAGCCTTCATGCTATACATTATAAGTTATGAGTGAATATAACAACAGCCTTCACTCTATAAGTTATGGGTTATGAGTGCATATGGCAGCAGCCTTTACTTTATATGTTATGAGTTATAAGTTGATTTCTGCAAACCTTGTTAAATTGCAAGCCATGAACTATGTATCATGAATTATGAACTATGAATTATGAAACCTTCTAAGAGATATGCATTATTATATAAGTTATATTGTTTACTCATTGAGATCATCTATCTCACCCCTTTTCTTTATATGGTTCCAGGTTAACATTATGAGGAGGTAAGGTGATAGCTCAAGTAATCTACTCTAGTTAGGGAATTTCTTTGTACAAGTTTATTAGCATACTATGCTTTGAAGAGTCTTTTTAGATGCTCTAGGAGTTTCATTTTTGGGATATTATTTATGTGTTAATTTTTTTGGGAGTCTTTAAATGTTTTTTTCATAAGGATTATATTTAAAGTTTTTTAATACTATGCTGCTGCTAGTCGAAGTTCTCCTTATTGTTGGATAATTAAGTTAATGCATGAGATTTTGGTATGATCCTAAGCAGTGTTTATATGTGCATGAGTCAATTGTACTAGTGTGGGTGACCTTATGTCTCCCCATGGTCTAAGACCATCATATCTCCAAAATTGGGATGTGACATACCTAATATGCCCATTTCACCTCCGAGCTAGTCAATCAACTAAAAACTAAATGACCATGCAACTTTCCTTTATTAGGGTAATCTCCCTTCCAAATATTCACCTTTCTGAAATGGAGGCATCTTTCTCCTAAAGATCAACACTTTTATATCAAGTTGACCCTTTACAAGTTTAATGTATCCAATCACTGCATAATTATCCAGCATTTGTGCATTAAATAGGCTCATGAATGAAGATGGATCATCAAACTCTTGAAGTAAGATAGATTATTAACCCAATCAATCTGAATCAATCTCTTTTCAAAAATTAATCTCAACTTCAGGGTCACTATTTTTACTAATCCTACTAGAAAGGACCATTACTTGTACTGTTCCTATCAGATAAGGTAGTTATCTTTACCATTCCTACTAGACAAAAGGGTCATCCTTTTGATCCTACTATATAAGATCATCACTTTTCATTCCTACTAGAAAGGACCATTACTTCTACTATTCAAACCAAATTGGATAGTTATCTTTACTATTCTTACCAGATAGGATGGTCATCTTTTTTATCCTATAAGACAGGATCATCACTTTTCATTCCTACCATAAAAGGACCACTACTTTTGTTGTTTCTACCAGACAGGATGGTCATCTTTTTTATTCTACCAGACAGGATCATCACTTTTCATTCCCACTACAAAAGACCATTACTTCTACTATTCCCACTAGATAGGATGGTTATCTTTACCATTCTGTGAGGCCTCACCTAAGCACTGGTTTGATTTGCTAAAAGGAATCGAAAATGCTCTTTGGGAGAAATATCACAATTAAAACTCACTACGAGTTCAAAAAATTATATTTTGTAATTTGTAATTTGCAAAAGGAGTCACCATTTTAATTTTGTTTATTTTAGTTAGAAAAATTAAAGGAAAAATCCAATTTGATTGACTCCAAAATTATAATATTTATCCCAAGGAAAAAGCACTAGTCTTTGAATGACTAAAAAGGGTTCAAGGACTAGGTTTTAGTTAAACATTATAAAAATTTGTTGGTTTAAATACAAAATAGTTTTTGTAAAAAAAGTTTTTTATGTATGTATGAACAGATATAACATGATGCATGAAATAATATTATTCGTGTAATGAATGGCAATATGAAATAATGACAATTACAAAATGTGAAAAGTAAAGGAAAACTAAAAATTATTACAAGTCAAAATATAAAAATTAGGGGAACTTTCCTCTAGCCCTTATGAGTTTTAGGAGAAGTACACATTCCCCAAATATAAACTAAATGACTAAAGTAAGAAAAAGTAACAAAATAATTGTAATAAAAAGAACAAAAAATTTGACTTTTATTTAAAAAAAGTAATTTCGATCCTAAACTATATGAAGAAGGTGATAGATAGAAAAAGTTGTTAATTTTAGTAAAGTTGATGCCTTAGAGACAGCATATTGCGTATCCCTTTGAATGAGAATCAAATCCAATGCAGTTCTTCCTTCTTGCAAAGGAGGGGTTTTTAAGTCATTACTTTTGTTATCATATTTTGAGTGATTTTAAGGGCTTAAGGATTTATTAATTAGGTCAGTTTTAATTAGGAAAAATTAGATTTTTTTAGATTTAGATCTTAAAATTGGAATTGAAAAAGGAAAAGAAAAGAACTTTTACTTTTGGCTTTCGATGACGAGGAACATAAGGAGTGAGCTTGGCATTGGATCTAAGTTCCACCTTGGCTTAGGGATAGCACAAGCACTCCTATTGGAAGAAGGACTCTTGAATAATGCAAACTCTTTTTGAAGGAAGGAATTTGGACCACCTTTACTTGAATATTATGAATTTCCTTTGAAAGAAAGAACTTAAATTGCACCTTTTCTTGATTGAGAGGCTTAGAGAAATGGTTTGAGGTGATTAGGAGGCTTATAAATAGGGTTTTATATGATAGAAAAGGTTTAGGAATAAGCTAGGACCACCGTATTGGCTTTATATAGTGTACTAATCTTAATAGGTATCAAGTTATGGTCAGATCCTAAAGATGCAAATTTAAGGTGTTACAACCCATAGGCCAACTACGACAGCCGCAGCGGCCACTGCGATTGTCACAGGTGTCCCTATCCCTACAGCTGCCACAGCCCCTGATTAGTTGCCGCAAGGTATTTTTCCTGATCCCATATTGAAAATTCACTATTTTAAGCCCCCAGACTCTTCTTATAAATACCTTGCACCTTCTAACAACTTCAACACACAATTACATACTTCTATATTCCCCCTAAAGCTTTCTAAACCTTGTAATCTCTAAAATTCCATTTCAAAACCTTTTCTATCACATAAAACCCTATTTATAAGCCTTTTAATCACCTCAAACTATATTTGTAAGCCTCATAATCAAGAAAAGGTGCAATTCAAGTTCTTTCTTTCAAAGGGAATTCATGGTGTTCAAGTGAGAGTGATCCAAAGTCCTTCCTTCAAAAAGAGTTCATGCTATTCAAGAGTCCTTCTTCCAAAAGGAGTGCTTGTGCTATCCCTAAGCTAAGGTGGTGGAACTTAGATCTAGTGCCAAGCTCGCTCCCTACATTCCTCATCGTCAAAAGCCAAAGGTAAAAGTTCTTTCCTTTTTAAATTCCAATTTCAAGATCTAAATTTGAAAGGATCTAATTTTTGCAAATTAAAATCTGACCTAATTAACATATCCCTAAGCCATTAAAATCAATCAAAACATAATCATAAAGGCAATGACTTAAAAATCCCTCTTTTGCAAGAAGGAAGAACTGCATAAGGTTTGATTCCCATTCAAAGAGATATGCAGACATGTCATCTCTAAGGCATCAACTCTGCTAAAATTAATAACTTCTTCTCTCTATCACCTTCTTCACATAGTTTAGGGTCAAAATTTCTATTCTTAAGAGAAAGTCGAAACTTTAGTTCTCTTACAATTGTTTTATTACTTTTTCTTACTTTAGTTATTTAGATTATATTTAGGGAATGTGTGCTTTTTCTAAAACTCATAAGAGCTAGAGGAAAGATCCTTGATTTTCACATTTTGACTTGTAATATTTTTAAGTAGTTTTCCTTTATTTTTTGTATTTTGTAATTGTCATTATCTCATTTTTTCCATGCATTGCACGATTAGTATCTGTTTCATATATCATGTTATATCTATTCATGCATACATAAAATCTTTTTTTTACAAAAGCTATTTTGTATTTAAGCCAAATTAATTTCTCACATTACTTTAACCAAAATCTAGTGCTCAAGCCCTCTTTGGTCATTTGAGGACTAATATTTTTTCTTGGGATAAATGGTATAATTTTGGAGTCAATCAAATTAGATTTTTCCTTTAATTTTTCCAATTAAAATAAACAAAATTAAAGTGGCAACTCCTTTTGCAAATTACAATTTATAAAATACAATTTTTTGAACTCATAGTGAGTTCCAATCGTGATGTTTCTCCCAATGAGCAATTTTGATTCCCTTTAGTAGATTAGACCGATGCTCGAGGGAGGTCTCACACTATGTGGCACTACTGCATAGCCCTTTATGGTTTCGCAGAGATCTGTGCAGCACTGCCATAGAGACCTCTGTAGCACCGTAAAGCCTTATCTGGTAACTCCTATGAATTTCACTATTTTGTGTGATCCCATATTGAAATTTCAGTATTTTCCTCCTCCAATTTTCTCCCTATATATATAGAACCTCTTCACACTCCAAATGATAAACTTTTAGGAGCTTAAGAGCGTTTGCATCAAGTAAACCATGCTAGTTTTAAATCTTTTCTTTTGTTTTGCTTTATATTTGCTCCTTGCTTCATAAAATGAGTTGGAGAGTTTCTTCTTGATTCCTACTCGACAAGTCAAAGGCTTTCCACCCTCCTGTTCGAGGCAAGTCTATTACCCAAGGCTCATGTACATTGTCTGAGGCTAGTTGTTACCCACCATTCAAGGCGAGCAACTATGCCATTTGAGGCTGACCGTCGCTTGCCACCGAGGCAATCCACCACTTGCCATTCAAGGCAAGCCATAACACCATCCTAGGCTAGTCATCGCCCATTGTCCAAGGTAAGTTTCTTTCCCTTTTCCTTATTTTATTTATTGTTTCCCTCCTTTGGACTTGTGTTTTAAGGCTCTTTACCTACTTCTTGATTAACTAAGGTAGTTAATTAGAATCTGACTTAATAACTCTACTTCATAATCAATTAGTTAAATTAATCAACTCAACCCTTTTTTAATCAATCAATCAAAACATAATAAAATGGCTACACTAAACTAACTCCTTTGCAATAAGGGAGAACTATGTGGGTTCTGATTCTTATTCAAAGGGATTCATAGGCATGCTTAATTTAAGCATAGAATCCAATTAAAACTAACCAAATCTCTCCCCTATCACCTTCTTCACTTGCTTTTATTTTATTTTGTTTTTGCTTTGGTATTAGGCTTAGTTTGGGGAATGTGTGACTTTCCTAAAACCCATAAGGGCTAGAGGAGGTATCCCCTAACTTTGGGATTTTTTCATTATAATGTTAACTTTATTTTGAACTTTACTTGTGTATTTACTTTATTGCTAAATGGATGAGTTGAATCATCATGCATGTTATAAATTGTTCATGTATCTTTATGAAATATATTTTAAGTTACTCTTATATTAATTGGCCAAACTTATTTTGTTAAAATAAACTAAAAACCTAGTCCCCGGATCCTCTTTGATTGCGAGGCTAGTGATCTTTTTTCCTTTGGGTAATAATTAGAGTCAAATGGGATTTTTCTTATATTTTCCAAAATAAAAATAAATTAAGGTGGTGATTCTAAGAAACGATTTTTAAATCTATTAAAAATAAGCCCAATGGCTTCCTCTTGAGTTCAAACCCAAATGAGCATTTTGATTCCCTTTAGTAGATCGAACCAATGCTTGAGCGAGGCCTCATAATAATTTGCCTCCATCGATGTGCATGAAGGAGGAGTACATGTTTATTTTTTCTTTGGTTCTTGGACCTAATATCCTAAATAGAATTTGATGTTTTCTTGCAACTTTGATTGCAAAATTGAAATAGTTGTGGGAAACTAGGGTTGAGAAATATGATGTTTCAACCACATAGAATTTTTATATGCGAGCTACTTTGCTTTAGATGGTTAGTGATTTTCCTGCACTTGGTATGTTTTCTAGATGGAGTACTCAAGGGAAACTTGCGTGTCCATATTGCATAGAAAATATTGATGCCTTCACACCTCCCAATGGTAGTAAGCAATCATGGTTTGATAATCATCATAAATTCTTACCTCATGATCATCATTATGATGGAACAAGAACAGATTCATCAAGAATCGAATAGTTGAAGAGTTGAGTCCACATATACTATCAAGAATGAAGGTATTAGAGGAGATCACACAATTGCAATTAATGAAGGTGACAGAAGTTGGGTCGGAAGAGTTGAATGCTCAAATTGCAAAAGGAAATAAATGTGGATGGAAGAAATGAAGTATTTTTTGGGATTTGCCCTACTAGAATATGAATTTGATTAGGCATAATTTGGATGTCATGTATATTAAAAAGAACATGTTTGAAAATATTTTTAACATGGTGATGAACATAGAAGGAAAATCTAAAGATAATGCAAAAATTTAGAGAAGACCTACAGATATTCTAACATCGTCCAGAGTTACAACAAGATAATGCAACAGGTAAATATCCTAAGGCTAAGTATGCTTTCGATAAGCAAAGTAAGCAAGTCTTATATGAATGGCTGAAGAATATCCGATTTCTAGATGGATATGTATCAAATATGTCTCGTTGTATTGATTTGAGGAAGTTGAAGTTGTTTGAAATGGAAAGCCATGATTGTCATGTGTTTTTGTAGTGATTACTCCTGATTGCTTTTTGTGAACTTCTTCCTTCATAAATCTAAAAACCTCTAACAGAGTTAAGTTTATTTTTCAAAGAATTCACTGCAATAAAACTTAGGGAAGATGACATGGCACATCTTGAAATGGACATTCCATTAATTTTGTATGTCTTGTTGTATTGATATGAGGTAGTTGAAGTTGTTTAGAATGAAAAGCCATGGTTGTCACGTATTTTTATAGTGATTACTCTTGATTGCTTTTTGTGAACTTCTTCCTTCATAAATCTGAAAACCTCTAACCGAGTTGAGTTTATTTTTCAAATAACTCACTGCAACAAAACTTAAGGAAGATGACATTGCACATCATGAAATGGACGTTCCATTAATTTTGTGTAAATTAGAAAGGATTTTTCCTCCAAGTTTCTTTGATTCAATGGAACATCTACTAGTACATTTGGCATATGAGGTTAGAATAGCAAGCCATGTGCAGTACCAATGGATGTATCCATTTAAGAGGTAAATTTCTTATCTTTTTTTTTTGGATTAACAATGACATCATTTTTTTTTTTTAATCTCATTTGTTGCTTATTACACTAATCTTGTAGATTTCTTCTACATTTAAAAAATAATGTTAAGAATAAAGCCTGAGTTAAAGGTTCAATATACAATGCATACTTAGTTAAAGAAGTCTCATCATTCTACTTTTACTATTATGAATCATATGTGTATACACGGTATAGAAGAGTACCTCAAAATGATGAAGGTGAAACTAGTGGCGCAAACTATTTACCCAGTAATTTGTCAATATTCACAAATCTAGGTAGAACCATTTGGTAGATCTAAAAAAGAATGCTTACCGATGAAGAATATCATGGGGCTCAAATCTATATTCTGCTAAATTATAATGAAGTAGCAAAATATGTCGAGTAAGTTATAATAATTATTATTTTTGAATTGTAATATTATACAATAATATTTAATACTATATATGTTAGACTAATATTGATTCATTGCAATATCATAACTAAAGCTTATACATTGTGATGTTGCAGTAAAATTTTCCCGAATATATCAAAAGATGAGGTTATGCGAAGTTAGAGATAGATTTTCATTATTGGTTTGATTCATATGTAAGTATACATATATCTTTTATTGTAATAAGTTTCATATAATACTTGATTTTCTAGTATGAATTGATAAAAAAAATTTTGTTATGTATCTTATAGGTTAATGATCCTACAAATGGAATCACAAATCAATTTATTATTGACCTTACTCTAGGTCTATTACTAATAGTGACTACATATCCCGCTTACTTTATTAATCGGTATAAATTTTACACCAAAAATATGGTTCTGATAGGTCATCAATCAACAGCGGGTTCATATTTAGTGTTCCAATTGTAATTAGAATGCATATGACTATTATGGTAAGTTGTTGGAGGTTTTATAGTTGGAATACCCTGCATTACCTATTAAGCAAACTGTGCTTTTTAAATGTGAATGGTTTGATCCGACATCTAACATAGGAATGAGGTGTCATGAAAATTATAATTTGGTTGAAATCAACCATAGGCTGAGATATAATAGATACGAACCATTCATTTTGGCAATACAAGCTTATCAAGTGTATTATCTTCCTTATCCTAGTGTACAACTAGATAAAGCTTATTGGTGGGCAATGTGCAATATCAAAGCTATATCAGTTGTAGAAATTAAGGATGAATATGTAATTAAGATGTCGTCTCAAGCACATTTTCAACAAAATGATGATTCATTGCCGCTGATTGAAATTAATGATGATGAGCCACCTAAAATATTAAATAATCCAGATGAGTCGTTCATTGAAATAAATGAGGAAGATATTGAAGTAGAAGATGAAATACAGCTACAAATAAAAACTGAACCATCAAAAGATATAATTGAGGAAGATGATACATATAAGATTAGTTCTGAATAGTTTCCTTTTTAATGGCAATTTAGATATATAGAGAGTTTTATGATTTTTTATTTTTTCTAAAATTTTTTTGTTAAATAATCTCATATTTATATTCAAATGTCATGACGTGTACTTAGAGATGAGAGTGGGGGGGGTCAGGGTATAAGTCATAGTCTTGGTCGTGGTCGTGGTCATAGTCAAACATCTTCATACTAGATACCTATAGGCAAGCGACCTCCATTCCTATTGACATTGTTTGCTTTACCAACCATTTATCCCTCTACTTCTACCTTTTCTACTTCTGCATCCCCTACTTCTTTACATACCTCCACCTTTGCATCTCCCACTACCACTTCTGCACCTCTTGCACTTTCTATACCTTTATCTCCTTCTACATCTGCCTCTTTTATATTTGCCTTTTCTACTTCTACATCTCCTAGCACATTTCCTGCACATCCTTCTACATCAGCCTCTTCTACATCCTCTCCTTCTACATCATCTCTTACACTATTTGCTGATGATAAGACATACACTGCTCCTCCTCTAGAGCACAGAGAAAGGATCACTTTGGCTAATGGGAGGTAAGTAACATTTCTTTTAATAATTTTTTTGCATTATATTTATTTTTGACATTAATTTTTTTTTTCGTTTAGTTTGTAGCCATTAGGTAAATGCTCCTGTGCATGCCGCAGGATATTCAAGCAAAAGATTGATAAATACACCTAGAAGAACATACTAGAGAGGGTGAAGAAATTCTATTGGGTGGAGTTCAAGGTAAATATTAATTTCATTTCTCCTCTAATAACTTATAAGTTATAAATTAAATGTATGGTGATTATTTAATTAATTATTTAAATGCTAATTGAAGTTGTCCATAAAATTTATAGAAAAAATTTCATTAGGATGCGAAGATCAACTCCATAGTGTAGATAGCATTCAATAAGAAGGTTGTGCTACACTACAATGACATGCTGCATAAAGTGAAGCATAAGTAGAAGGAGACATAGATGCTAGATGCAGCATAAGAGAATTGGCACAAACATTAGGGTACTCTCGAGTTCCAAGTATTGCCTTGTCAGGCCAGCATAAACAAAAGAGTAGAGAAAGGTGGTCTAGGTTCTAGTCCATCGAGGCACACTAACGGGTCTATGCATATGAGGAGCGCACCAGATGATTGGTAAATAATTTGATAACCCATTTCATATGATTTTGTAATTATCTGCATATTAGTATATTTGATTGATTTGTAATAACAGGCTTGTGAGTTGGGACGTGAGGTTCAGCCTATCAATGTCTTCATGTGCACACACACAAAGATGCATGATGAGCAGACATTTGTAGATACTAGATCTCTGATGGATAATGTAAGTAACATATTAGTTAATTAAATTTAAAATAAAATTTTGTATAATGCTTTAGTAAATGCTGTAGTTTTATGATACTTGCTAATATTTTCTATATTATAGGAGAACATCCATAACCTCCGTGAGTAGTTATCTCAACATGCACTGGGATCCAGTGAGTCATGCCAGCTAAAGGAGAGAAAGCTGTTCCTACTGGCTGTTAGATGCCTAAAGAGAGGTAGGATTTATAGCATCGATTCTCAGGGCTCGCATTTTTATGGATATTCATGTGCTAGTACTTCTTTTGTCCCTCCCTCTCTATCCCCTTCAGTAGAGGACATTCAGCAAAAGGTGGACGGTGAGCAAATAAGAGGCTTACTAGCTACTAGACTATTGTTGATGCTCAGATGCGGGCTATATGTGAGTACTTGTAGTCATTGTCAGAATAGACTAGGTTAGCTCTTCCCCCTCATTTATAGACTCATATGTCTATATTTTCTTCTCCGTCAGTGTCTACTCTTCCTGCTGGTGATCATTCTGAGGATTATCTCCTTAATGCAAAGGGTGAAGATGAAGATGTAGCAAATCTTGCATAGATTTTTTTCTTCACTTTTTTGAACCTTTTATGTTTTACATGTTATTACATATTTATATTTACTTAATTAATGAGATTAATTTTAATTCTTTCATTAATCTAAAATTAGATAAATATAAATATAAATATAAATAGAAACATAAATATAAATAATAAAAGCATTAAATCTAAAAAATATACCATTGGAATTATCGATGGTATATACTCCATTGGCAAATATATGATAGATTTCCAAACCCTTTATTGACTGTTTATCAACGGCCATTCCATTGGGGATTTATCGACAATCTCTCCTTTTCATCGGTAAATTATTACTGACCAAATATTTGCTAATGGATTTTTTTTTATCAGCAATCTCATGATAAATACGTTCATTGATGGAAATTATGCAGTTACTGACATATTTTTCCATCGGCAATTAGGCTATTTCTAGTAGTGTCTTCTATAATATGTGTTTTTTCTATATGTATTTTGCATAAAACTTGTTAATAATTTTAACTGAATGTTGAATTCATTCTTAATAAGGTAGAATTCGATCTTTTTAAAGTCAAACTTAACCTTATTAATATCAAATCCAACCTTAATATAAAGTTGAATTCAACCTTAATAAGGATGAATTCAATCTTAATAAAGCCGAAAGTTGTTAAATATAAAAAGTTCAAAAGAACTAATTTATTTTTTAAATTATTCAAAATAATTATCTAAATCTTAATTTCATTTATATTATGAAATGAATCATATCCTTTTGGGAACCGAAGATCCCTTTGGGAAATAAAACAAATATGACTGTTGCTATTTTCAAAATATTTGAAAAAAGTCAAACAATTGTGATGATATATAGAAAAATGAAAAAGTCTCAAATTTTGATTATAAATTCGCCACATTTGTCTTCTAAATCTCACACTCTTCTTCTTCATCTTTTGAAAATTTATAAAGAAAATTTTTGAAAAAAATCACCAAAGAAATTTCCAATTATCCAATCAAACTCAGTGATTGGATGCATCCTCCTTTTGTGGAAAGCTTAGAGGTAATGTATTTAAAGATAAAAGATCTTTATGATGAACAAAGGGCTAAAGTTAAAGAGAATATAAAGAGGCAAATGTTATATGTCTCAGATCTATATGTAAGGAAAAAGATTTTGGAATCTTATCCTTTAATGACAGTGTATGACATTTTTCTGGAAGTGATATGAGAAAGGAAAGCAGCCCAAGCCCCTCCTATAATTTGAAGTGATAATGCCAGAGCCTGCAATATGAATTTCATGTTTTATATTTTAATTTTTAATTTCATAATTAATATTTTATAATATTATTAATAGTATTTATAGTATTATTAAATTTATATTTATTATATATATAAATGTAAAAGCCAATGAAAGAATTTGGCAAAAAATTAATACCAATGTAAAATTTGGTTAATATTTATAATATTTATATATAATGTTTAGTTTTTTATTTTTTATTTCATTTATCTTAAAATTATTTGCATTATATAAATTAATAAGAGCATTGAACAATAAATAAGGTTGAATTCAATGTTAATAAGTTTGAAATCAACTTTAACAAGATTGAAATCGATTTTAATAAAATTGAATTCGACTTTAATAAGGTTGAATTTGATCTTGATAAAGTTGAATTCGAGCTTAGTTTGTTGAATTCATCATAATAAGGTTGAGTTTGACTTTAATAAGGTTAAATTCAACCTTAATATGGTAGAATACCTGAAATCTTTGAGTTCCAAGTTGAATTTGTACTGAACTGTTATAACCTAATACCCAAACTATCTTGTACTGAATTACCAATACAAGTCAGGACTATTCCTTCATTTTTCAAATTTTTTAAATTTTAGTTCAGTCTAGGGATTTTCAAATCCTCAGCTTTACCCAAATCGTGCACATCTCTAATTTATTTCTTTACTAAATATTTGCATTAATTGCTTTTATTTCTCTACATCAAAATTAATAAAAAAATATTTTAGTCTTTTTAATTTAGAATTATGATAATTCAATAACTTTTTTAATCCATATATCGAAATTTTAAATGATAAATATTTTGAAATGAATGGAATAATTTTTAATTTTTATTACTTTTAATTAAATTTTCATTTTAAGAATTGTGCTATTAATTGTCTAACTCTTTTCAATAATTAAAGATAATTCCTATAATCATCAATGATATGCATTAATATATTATATGTCCAAAAAAACAAGTGTCATATGGTTTTGCACATTTATAAATAGGGATTTGTGGTAATTTTCTTGCAAAATGGAGCTTGTAATTTATTTCGTTAGCAAATCTAAGATCTACCGTTAGTACACCGTTAGTCACTTAGACATATGGTGTCTGTTCACTTATGTGGCACGTGTCAATGCCACGTGGTGCATTGATGTACATTTAAATTAAATTTTTAATAATTAAATTTTTTATACATATTTTAATTAAAAATAATTAAATTATTTTTAATAATAATTGAAAATAATTTAATTATTTATTATAATTAATTATTAAAATAATTAATTTTAATTACTTTTTAAAAATAATTAAAATGAATTAAAATCATCATAATTAAAAAATATTTTAAAATAATTATAATTAATTATTTTAATTAATCTTTTAGTAATTAAAAATATTTTTAATTACTTTTTAATTAAAAATAATTCAATTATTTTTAAATTAATTGTTACTAATATTAAGCTAATAATTAAAATAATTATAAAAATTAATTATTATTTTTAATATTTAATTATTATTAAAAAATATTTTAATTATCAATAAAAATTAATTATTGTTCCTTCTGTTTCTTTTTAGTTATTTTAATTTTTTAATAATAATTTTTATTGACAATTAATTTTTAATCATAATTAAATTATTTTAATTTTAATTTTTAAATTATTTAGGTCAACTAACAAGTGTCACATATATAGGAGACTAATGTTTCATTAATGTTATGCCCAAATTTATTAATGGAATAAACCACAAATCTCATTTTGAAAAAAAAAAAAAAAAAAATACAGACCTCTATTTATAATTCTTAAAACTATAGAATACTTTTTTAAACTTATCCCTAACATGTTACCTGCTATTACGGGGTTATGAGTATGGTATGATAGGGATACCTTGGCAAGGTTAGGAGTATTGTCTAACCTTTTTTTTTTTCCATCATTTCCGCTAGTCAATTCCAATTTTCAAAACTTTGAACTGTTAATTCAATTATTTTTAAATTAATTGTTACTAATATTAAGCTAATAATTAAAATAATTATAAAAATTAATTATTATTTTTAATATTTAATTATTATTAAAAAATACTTTAATTATTAATAGAAATTAATTATTGTTACTTCTGTTTCTTTTTAGTTATTTTAATTTTTAATAATAAATTTTATTGACAATTAATTTTTAATTATAATTAAATTATTTTAATTTTAATTTTTAAATTATTTACGTCAACTAACAAGTGTTATATATGTGAGAGACTAATGTTGCATTAATGTCAAGCTCAAATTTATTAATGGAATAAACCACAAATCTAATTTTATAAAAAAATATATATATACAGACCTCTATTTATAATTCTTGAAACTATAGGGCACTTTTTAAACTTATCCCTCATAATAATATCATTCAATTAAATCCAATAACATGTTACCTGTTATTACGGGGTTATGAGTATGGTATTATAGGGATACCTTGGCAAGATTAGGAGTATTGTCTAACCCTTTTTTTTTTTCTTTTTTTCCATCATTTCCGCTAGTCAATTCCAATTATCAAAACTTTGAACTGTTCCACATATAAGTTTGTGATTGAGCTATCTTATGAGTTCGACAAATTTGACAAATTGATTTTTCATTCATTTGACAAGTTAGTAATTTTTATTACTCATCTCTAACCACAAATTTTATATTTGATATAATTTTTATATAAAATTAGTATAAATTTAACGCCAATTATTATTTTATTTCCTATTCATCGTAATAAATATTATATTAAAAAGAATATTTCCATTTGGCAAAAAAAAAAGAATATTCCTTAAAATATTTTGTTTTTCGTTCTTCTATTTTAATTCTCAAAATTTAAATTAGCTTCATTATTATTTTTTAAATAATAATTAATATTAAAATAATAATATTTAATTATATAATCAAATTTAAAATAAATAATAGACAAATTTTAATTTAAATTATAACGTATTTTAAATTTAAATTTAAAAACTCAATATATATTAGATTTATTTTATTTCAAATGTACTCTACATCTTAAATTATATTTTAAATATATGTAACTATTATTATTAATTTAAAAAATAAAACAAAAAAATTGCTGTATATTCTTTTCACCAAATTTGGTGCTGCATTATTTATTGCACCAAAATGGTGGAAAAAATGTTTTGGTGCGATAAATGTTGTTTGGTTGGAGAGTTTTCACACTAAAATTTGACGCTAAAATGGTCAACTAGCGTAGGCTTGGAGTTGCTATTACAAATAGTAGTTTTTGAGCTAAAAATAAGAAAATTTTATTTTAAATCAAATAGCTACATATTATTTGATTATTTTGAATTTAAAATTAATTTCAAAAATATCTCAAATTTAAAATTTTTATTAAAATCAATTTATGTCAATAAAAAAATATAATTATAAGAAAAACCTATTTTTTGTTTGCCTATAAAAATTCAAAAACTATTAGTCAGGATAATTATAAGAAAAACCTATTTTTTGTTTGCCTATAACGTCAACTGCTGCAACTTTCAAGTGTAGCATTCTAGGGTTGTTTTTCTTTCATATAATGCTTCTTAAGCTTATTGAATTTATAATGCAAAAATCAGTTACTCATAAAAAAAAATAAAAAATAAAAAAAATAATGGTATTAATTTAATGTTGCTATAAATGATAATTGGTAGTAATGAAATTTTAGTTCAGTAGTATTAGCTAGAGTCGTTTTGATAGTTGAAAGAACTTAGATTTTTAGATGTTTTCATTTCCAGCAGGAGCCAAATTTATAATAATAATAATAATAATATAATAATAATAATAATATAATAATAATAGTAATAGTAATAATAATAAAAGATTTAGTAGTAGCAGAAGTACTAACCAAATGACAGATTTAATAGGACATTGCATGAAGCCTTAAAAGAACATCAACTAGAACTTCATCAGCATATTCAGTTTGTCCTGACTGTATTCTCTCTTTATGCTCATTAACAATTCTATTCAACACACCATCCACTTTATCAGGCATTTTTTTCAATCTCGGCTTCATATTAATAATAACATGAAAATCCCGCGTTGGATACAAATCAGCCAAGTCAAAACCTCCGGCTAGCGATAAAGCTTCTTTAGCAATTGTAATTATTGCTTTCTGATTTTTCCATTTTTTTTACCAAATGCTGCGCTAATAGCAACAACATTAGTCATCTGGTAAATCTTTTCTGTTAAATTAACAAGCGATCCATAAGCAGATTTAATCGATTTGAGAAGATTTGATACCTCATCTTCGCGACTTAACTTTCTCAGGACCCAAAAGTTCAGTTAAGCAAATCTTTCTCATTTGTTTCCAATGTTTGCTTTCGAAAGCACAAGACCTCTGCTATCATAAGATAAACTTTTGGAAGATAAAAGTTCAGGGCGTTGAGCAAAAACATGATCTTGTATTTTCATAACCTCTTGAGCAATTGTAGGTGAAGAAACAACTATGGCTGGAGCTTCACCTAATTGTAAATGCATAAGAGGACCATATATTTTGGCCAAGTCTTTAAGAATGTGGTGTGGTAATGAACTTCACAAATTGTGTAAATTCCCTGTAAAAGGAAGCTTTCTTGACCCTAGAGGTAGTTTTTTAATTGTTATCTGCTTTAATTTTTTGGAAATATAACTTAAAAAAAATGAAGTTGAGAATTAGGAGTACGAATAGAAACAAATACAAATTTGTAGATGATCCCATCCATAAAAGGGTGAAAATGAGTGCCTTTGACTTATGCATTTGACTTATACATCACTGACGAGGGGTAAAGGTCTTTTAGTTGCTTCAAATAAGAAGGTAACTTTGAAGATGACTTGACAATTTTGAAGGTAATGCTTCTGACAAGGGATAAAGGCAACTTTACTATTTTAGGTATGAAATGTGATTAGTTGACAGAAAATGATGACTCAGAGTGTATGCCCTTTATGAGGTCTTCCTTTTACTTTCAGAAATGATCCTTGATAAAAATGAAGGTGATGCCCCTTGACGGGACCTCCCTTTTACTTTCGAAAATGATTCTCAATAAAATGATTTTTGCTTTCTCACGTAGATTATCTTGGATTAGCTTGACAAACCCATAGGGTAGTCCATCGGATCGAGTATGACTATCCATTAGATGGAGGTGACTATCTCCAGTTTTTTTTTACTCAGCTTGATATCGCTTAGCGAATGACATTTGGCAAATGTAAAGGAGAGAGACCATTAGCTTGACACATGTATGATGGCATATAACTATGGATGATTATATATGCATAGATTAATTAGAGAGAGAGAGAAAGAGCAAGTGGACAACTAGTAAAAAAGTAATCAAGTGGTGTGTAAAATGATGGAGAAAGTAGCCTATTTATAGATAAAGTGAAGTGGGAATATTTTAGAGAAAGAAAATGTAAAAAAGACCGAAAAGATTAAGGTAAAAAGATTGAAAATTGGGTTGAAAAAAGGGCAAAAATGAATTTCAGAGCAGCAAATGACTTGCTGTCATTGAGGTGGTGGGCGGATCCGTATAGAGGGCTATTAGATCCTGAGGCTTAGCCAATGATTGCCATCGGCTTGGCTGGCGGATTTGCCTGTACTTCTTGCTGCAGGGCCATTTTTGGATTTTACAATTTTAGGTCAGTTTTTAGGATTTTCAATTTAATTTTCAAGGCTTTCTAGATTTTTGAAAATTGTTGGTTAGTGTAGATGGATTTGAAATTAATTATTAGGCAGTTTTGTAGTAAGCATTGGAGAAGAGATGGTCGATTTTGGGAATATGCTGTCTAGTTTAGGATGTCTAGTCAAGTTTAGAGTTATATTGGTCTATTTCTAGTTTAGAATGTCTAGTTTAGGGACGTCTATACTGTTTCTGCATAATACACTAATTTTAATAGATGTCAAGCTATGACTGGATCATAAGAGTGCAAAATTGAGGATTCACACTTACCTAGCGTAAGAAGTGTGATATTGCTTCGTAAGAAGACCTCCTATCACTATTGTAGTTTCGATGAGATGCAAGGAGTACATCTTACTCATCTATTGTAGCCATGTTTCTGTTAAATATATGATTTAACTAAATTATCTATATGTATATTGTTATATGAATGAAGTTCTAAATATAATAATAAAAGAACTACTATTATGGTAGTGTCTATGGGAAAGCAAGGATAAAATTTGCTCTCATCTATTGTAGAAAGACAAAGATAGTATAAGATATTTACTATTTAAAAAAAGCTTTGAAACATATTTATTAGTTTTATTCGTATTTGAAATGCATTATAAGTTATTTGTATTTGAACAAAGATTTTAAAAGCAATATAAGTTATATGTTATATGAATTCCATTTTCAAAAGTATTGCAAATTATTTGTTATTTAATATTTATTTTTCAAGAATGTTATATGTTACATGCTATTTGGACTATAATTATAAGTATTTTTAAAACTCAATTTGATTTTAATTTCCAAAGTATTATATGCTATCTATTGTGAAACATCATCTCTATCAAAGTAATATATCTATATATGTAAGTCAGCCAAATATCCACCTTATAAGCAAACATTGAGTACCAAACCACACAATTTATGGTAGCATAATTTTTACTTACTAAGTTTCGTATTTACCCTTATTTCCAATTTTTTTAACAGGAAGTTAAGAGACAAGCCAGTTTGAGGTCAAGTATTTGGTTCACTCAGAGTAAGAGAAGTTAAAATAGAAGTTTCTTTTAAAATATTCTATTTGTTCATATGTGAATAAATGTATGTTTTGCTTAAGTCTTTGCATATGCTGAGATACGTAGAATGATAATTTATGTTATGTAAGTTGTGAAAAACTTAATATTGTTTAATGAAATAATATTATTGTAAATATATATTTCACCAATGTGATGCATATCATTGATGTTGGAGACTTGTGTGTGTCATATGGAATTAAGGATATAAGGAGGAATTTTTTGGAAGTGTAATTTGCTATGTAGGTTTCATGTCTTAGAAAATGTTAAACATACTGTGAACTCTCAATTTTGCACCCTCATCATCTAAATATAATCTTAGTACTTGCTAAGTTTAACACGCTATGCAAAGCTATTACTATGGTTGCCCCTGAAAAAAAATTTTTTGCCTTCAATTACATTGCCACTAGACATCCAAATTTCTCAAACTACATACAAACAACCAATGTCTTAAAAAAAAATCTCGAAAAATGTGTCAGCGCTACGTGGCATGCCGCACGTTAGGCGTGCAGCATCGCGTCAAACCTGTGCGGCACCACATGCCCGTGTGTGGCATGCCGCATAAGCCTGGTGCGGTGCTGCACCCGGTTCTGCGAGCTTCTAACCCCTATGGTCCCTACCTGTGCATAAAATGACTCTTTTACCCCTTTCAGTCCAATTTTTAGCCATTTCTAGCCCTACCCCTCATGGTCTTTTTACATTTTCTTACCTAAACTACCCTCAACCCATTTGCCTATAAATAGGCTCCCCATTTCCTCATTTATCTTTACACCTCTTGAATTTGAGTAGATTGCTATCTTCAAATTCCTATCTTCTTCTTCCTCCAATCACTCTCTAATTAATTACTTAATCTTTTTAATTAATTAATTACCTTACCCTAACTAAGTTAATTAATCTTTTTAATTAACTAAACTCTTTTTTCAATTAATCACTCAATTTATTAATTAATTAATTTTTTTATTTAATTAACTAATCACTCTTTTTTCAAAAATCATTCCTTTTTCTAAAATCAAATTAATCATTTTCCTTAATTCACCCTTCCTCCAAATTAATTAATTAATTTTTTAATTAATTAATTAATTTTCTTTTCATCATATTAATTAGTTAATTAATCATTTTAATTAATTAATTAATCTTCCAATCCATCTAATCACTCGATCCCGATAAAACGAAACTTTGATCCAGTAAAACCCTCCGTCCACCAAAAGCAAAGGTATCAGCCTTCTTCCCTTGCTCTCAAAATACCCAAACCAAAATCAATTTGATCAACTTCTAAACCCCTCCACTTAATTGTGGAACAAATTACGTGAGTTTTAATCCCTATTCAATGGAGTACGTAGGCACATTTGGAATCTAAATCCAAACCTTAAATCCAAATTCCAATCAATCCCCTTTTCCCTTTCTTTTTTAATTAATTTGTGAATGTTTTATTTCACCATGCATTCATGTTATGCCATATTCATGCATTCTCTTTAATTTCATCATGGAAACATCATTCATGAAATCCAATTTTCAAGTCAAATTAAACTTAAGAGCCAAATTTAGATTATTTAAAACCAAAAACCTAGTCCTCAAACTCAACCTGGTTCGAAGGCTAGTGATTTTTATCCTTCGGCAAATTAATTAAAAAATTAATGAATTGGAGTCAATTTGGGTTTTTTCCTTAATATTTTCCCAACTAAATAAATTAAGGTGGCGACTCTTAAAAATCATTTTCAAAATCAATCAAATCCGAACCTAAGGGTTCCATCATGAGTCTAAACCTGAATGAGCATCTTGGTTCCCTCTAACGAATCGGACCAGTGCTTAGGCGAGGCCTCGCAGCTGGGGACTCCACTAGGGACTAGTTGCCACCTTTTTTTTAATAAAAAGGAAAATAAGAGGATTACTATTTGGTTAAGGAAAAATTTTCTAAAATAATCTCTATTTGGCTCATTAAGTGTAATTTGACTTTCATGCATCACTTTGCATAATAAAGGCTCCTTGCCTAAAACTTAGCTTTAGGAAAACTTTTAGATGGCGAGTAGCATTAGCTTGACAACTCTCTTTGAGTATGTTAGAAGATAGCAAAAGCATTCCACCCCATGAAGAATCCCCAATCATTTCGGCGGTGTAACGAGCAATCAGTACTATTGGACCCATGCGAGGCTCCTTGCCTCACATGTGGTTAGGTATATCAATACTCTAGTGGGATGGGGATCCTTAAATTAAACCACTCTTCACCCTTATCTATGTAGTCACCTTAGTATTGTCCTTAGGTTCCATGTACCGTAATAATCGATACTCTTGCATGTTCATGAAAACTTTTTCGACATGCATCATGTCATGATCATGCATGCATAACATGAGAAGCTCAACAAGGTAAACTCTCAATGTTTTGTCATAATTTTATCTTATTTTTGGTTGTTTTAATTGTTAATTTATAGTTTATTTTATGATGCTTTTAATGTGTTTGTTAAGTTATTTTCAGTTGCATTAATAATTGAAAAAATGGAAGAAACTTGGGCTAAATCAAAAAATTCAGCGGAACATTGCACGATATGACAGAAGGAATGTCATTGCGACAGAAATGAAGCCCCAGCACCACGCAGTAGCTTATGTCTTGCAGCCCACAAGCCCAGCAGCGTCCGCAGCAGCTCCCTAGTGCCCCGCAGCAGTTTGCTTCCTGCTGCTTGCTTGTCGCAGCGCCTAATTGCCGATCTCAGTGCCTGCTGCATCACCTCTGAGTTGATTTGGAAGATTATGCGAGATTTTGTAGGATTTTCATTCCTAAATTATTTTAGGAAAGGAGGAACAAAAGGAGAAGTTTGGTTGATTTAAATAGGGCCATCTAGAGGAAGAGGAAAATCTTGATTTTGATCTTGATTTTGGGGAATTTTGGGGGATAGTCTCTTCTCTTCCAATTTTCTATTTTCTTAATTTTAGTTTTCAAATTTCAACACTTAGAGGAGATTGTTTTTAGTGATTTTGAGAATTCTTTGTGAAGATGCCAAGAGATTGGGTTAGAACATCGAATTGGTTTATAAGAATAATTTCTTAGTTATTTTCATCTTTTGATTATTGAATTGAAGATTTTAATTCAATGAATTCTTTTGATTTTAATAATTTATAGATTATCATTATGTTTCCCATAAACTAATTTCAGTCTTGTCTAGGGTTTGTATGATGTGTTCATGATATAAAATTGAATATAATCCCTTTTGATTATTTTTATTATTCCTAATTGAATTAATTGATTGTTTGACTTAGGTTTTGAATGAAGAAACAAGAGTTGAAGTTCAATTCTAGAATTCATTCCTTTAGGATCTTAAAATGAATTAGAAATATAAGTTTTAAGATTATGCTTTAGTTTTTGATATATGATTTGATAGAATGATTTCTATGAATGCGATTGCTGATAAATTGATTTTTATTCTTTGAATTGTCAGAAACTAAGGCTTTAAAGTAATCAATTAGGTACATTCATGAACATATAGGATTGATAAACTGAGTACAAATCCTAAACATCATTCATTCATTGTTTTAAAACTTATTGCATCTTAATCTACATTTTCTTTTAATTTCCTATTTTGCAATTATTTCTTTTCAAAACATTCAAACTATTTTCATTTAATTTGCTTTAAACCAAGACAAATATTTTTGTTTGCAATTCCTTGAGAGATATGATATTGGGTGCTTTCAATATACTACAATTGCCCTGTATACTTGCAGGTTGCTTTTTGATAGGTTATTTTGAGGCGAGCAAGTTTTTGGCGCCGTTGCCTGGGAGTTGCAAAGAGAATTTGTTTGTTTCATTGTAATTATTTTTGTTTTTAGTTTTTATTTACATTTGTTTTTCGAGATTTTTATGCAAGGGAGAAGATCTTTAGAAGAAGAGCTTGCACCTTTTGTTGATAACGTGCACATGTTTGGTGGAGAAAGAAGAAGACTAGAGTCAAACGAGGATCAAGTTGATCCAATAGATCCTGAAAATCCAAGGGTAGAAGACCAAGAAGAACAAGCACACATTTTAGCACAGGAAAGGAGACCTATGAAGGATTATGTTAAACCAATCATAGGCACTGCAACATCATGCATTAGACTCGATGCAGCTGCCTGGAATTATGAGTTGAAAAATATACATTATAGCATGCTCCCTTCCTTTTATGGAGTGCTAAATGAAGATCCCTCAATTTCATCAGGGATTTCTACTCCACTATACAGACCTTTCCTCTACAAGGTCTAATTGAAGATCAATTGTGGGTGAGATGCTTTCCTTACACCTTAAAGAACAAAGCTAAATCTTGGCTGATGATGCTTACTCCTGATTCACTAACCACTTGGGAGGAGGTGTACAATAAATTCATGGGGAAGTTATACTCTCACCAAAAGATAGCTGATTTGAGATCAAAGATTACAACCTTTACATAAATTGAAGGAGAGCCTTTTCATGAAGCATAGGAAAGGTTCAAGATGTTGCAAATTCAATGCCCACACCATCATTATCCATTGCAATTGCTCAACTAGTTCTTTTATGATGGTCTTATATTCTAGAGCCAAAGCATAGTTAACAATGCAACTGGAGGGGCAATGGGAGAGATCATTACTGAGGAAACATATGAACTTTTTGAGATACTTGGTGCTAACTCTTAGCAGAAAAAGTGTGAGAGGGAGAAGAGTTGGATTTGAAGAAGGAGCTCTGGGGAAGGAGGTAGCTATGCAAATAGCTGAGCTTACTAGACAAGTCAAGCTCCTCACCATGAAGTGGAACACAACAGTTCAACAATAAGAGGTATGTGGTGCTTGTGGTATTTTTGGTCATAGTGCTAATGTTTACCCTTCAAGTTTTGATTCTTGTGTAGGTGATTATGAGCAAGCGCAAGCCTTAGATGGTTTCCAACTTAGGGAGAGATATGACCCCTTTTCCAACACCTATAACCAAAGTTGGAAAAACCATCCAAACTTTTCTTAGAAAAACAACAACCAATAGTAGCAGTAGCCTCAATTTCAAATGTTGCAAAAAGGCCAACCATTCTAAGGAGAATCATCGAACCAACAATAGCAAAGGAAGTCATCTTTGGAGGATAGCTTGAATGCTTTCATTCAAGCTAGCACTAAAATTCAAGAGGCCAATGACAAAAGATTTGACTCTTTGGAAGCAGCAATGCAAAATGTAGAGATTCAAGTTAGTCAAATTGCAAGCCATATACAATCAAATCAAAAAGGGAAACTTCCTAGCCAACTGGAGCAAGCTGAGTCTATCTCGGTTCTTTGGAGTGGTAAGCCAATAAATGATAATGTTGGTGAAGTTTCTAACTATGCAGTGGAGGAAAGGAAAGAGATGGAGACACCCTCTCCATTTAAGTTACACAAAGCAGATAATCCTGATCGACATCTTATACCATTTTTAGGCTATTTAAAAAATGGTAAGTAAGACAAGCAATTTGATGAGCTTTTCACAATGCTATCCAAAGTAAGTATCAATTTGCCCTTACTTGATGTGATTAAGAATATGCCTGCGTATGGAAAATTTTTTAAGGAGTTGAATTCTAAGAAAAGGAGGCTAGAGATAAAGGATAGTAGTGTATGAGGTGATAAATGCAGTACTCTAGCAAAAATTACCACCAAAAGCTAAGAATCCTAGTAGTTTTGTCATTGACGTTAGTATAGGCAGTGGTGAAAAAGCTAAAGGTATGTTAGATTTAGGTGCTAGTATTAATTTGATGCCATATGCCTTATTTAAGCAGTTGAATTTAGGAGATATGAAACCCACCAAAATGAGCTTGCAATTAGTTGATAAGTCATTGAGATTTCCTAGGGGGAATATAAAAGATGTGCTTGTGCAAATAGGAGGGTTGATAGTGCCTGTTGATTTTGTGGTGTTGGATATGGGAGATGAATTCTCTAATAGGTCAGAATTGCATATCTTATTGGGTAGACCTTTCATGGCAACTACTAATACTTTGATTGATGTTAAAAATGGGAAATTGACTATGACTGCTTTAGGCCAAACTTTTGAATTTTCCATTTTTAATAGAGTATCTATTCGTACCACATCACTTATTGAGGAATGCTCTTTTATTGAATCATTTAATACTATTGTGAAAGATGTTTTCTTATAAGAATCCTATGATAAAAAAAATAGTGCAAGTGTCTAAGTTGGTTGAGCTTAAGGAAGAAGTGTATGGGAGCTCTCAAATGTTCAAGGAACGGGCCAAACCTCTTTATGATAAAAGCCATGTCCAAAAGTCCCTTGAACCAGGTATGAAAGTACTACTCTATAACTCGTGGTGGCATCACAATCCAAGTAAATCTAAACCCACTGGAGTGGTCCTTTTATTGTGAATGTGGTATATCCCTCTAGAGCAGTAGATTTGTTTAACTTTTGTAGAGATAAAATTTTTAGAGTTAATAGTTAGAGAGTTAAACTACATTTTGAGGGAGTGGGAAAATTTAAGGAATTTAAGATTCCTTAATGTCTTCAAAACCATCCAGCTAAGACGACGTTAAAGAAGTGCTAGATGGGAGGTAGCCTATCATTGTCTTTAAAATTCTATTTTTAAAATTCTAATTTTGTATTTTATCTAGTCCTATCTATGAAATTTTTTTTTGTCTTTTGAGTTGATGATATGGCATAATTGATGGATTAAATATATTGTCTTGTGATTTGAGGAAAGTTTTGCTAGCAATCTCAAGTTTGAATGTTTCAAATATTTTGCACTTGTTATGATCTAAAAATGTTTTGGTTTGCCTCTATTTCATTGCAAAGCATGATAGACTTTACTTCACCATGGTGAGAATAATTAAGCCTAAACACTTTTTCTTTGTTGCCATATTGTGTGGACCATGTTGATTGTACATCTTTAAAGCTTACTTAGGTATACTTTTTGAGACCACATGTTAATTTCAATTCAGGCATTAAAATGATTAAGGCATTAGATTTCACCCTTTAGCTTAAATGGCCAACCTTGAATGTTTATTTCCTTTAGTGAGCCACTTTGAGCCTTGACCTTTTCTTTGGAAACACATAATTTAACTTATAACACATAATTTAACTTATCCTTTCATTGTAATTTTCATCTGTTTTGTCCCTCATTAAGGTTTTTGAGCATTTGAAAATCATTTTTTTGAAAGTTGAGTGTGTTGATATTGCTTCAGGTCAAGCAAAGTTTTTAAGTATGGGGTGAGAGAATATATTGCCTTAGGGAATAGGTTCTTGTGTATATCATGATATTATAGAGTTCATTTTGCAAATAATAATAATAATAATAATAATAATAAATAAAAATAAAAATAAAAAAGGGATCCCAATAAAAAAAAAAGTTTTTAATGAAGTCTATTATTCTTTGAACATGTGAATTGCATTATAAGTGTGGTTATATACAATATGGAAAGATTTTGCAATGAGTTTGTGAAGAAATTAGGCAATAGTGTTTCTTTGAGTGTTTCAACTTGTTATTTGGTCTTTGAATGCTTAATAACTCAATGATAAACTTATTTTTCCCTTATTTTTCCCATATTTTTCCTACCATTACCCTAAGCCCCATTACAACCAAATGAAAGACCTTTTGATTGATGCTTTGAATTAAATTAGTGGTGGAGATTAGATTAATAAGTAAGTTTATGGCAGTTTGCCTTCAATTTTGGTTTTGAGCGATCATTCTTTGCAACTTGAGAGAAACACTTAGTTGAGTGTGTGGTCTATCATGTTAGCTTTGTTTAGAGATAACTAATTCCTTAGAAGAGAAACTTATGCATACATTTGAAGGGTTTTTGCTAAGGTTGTTGCTTTATGAGTACTTAGATTGCTTAATGATTGTTACGTTCTTATTTTATGCCATAATTATTACTTAAGGACAATCAAATTTCTAAGTGTGGGTTAGTTGTTTTGTCATAATTTTATCTTATTTTTAGTTGTTTTAATTGTTAATTTATAGTTTATTTTATGATGCTTTTAATGTGTTTGTTAAGTTATTTTTAGTAGCATTAATAATTAAAAAAATGGAAGAAAGTTAGGCTAAATCAGAAAATTCAGTGGAACGTTGCACAACATGGCAGGAGGAATGTCATTGCAGCAGAAATGAAGCCCCAGCGCCATGCAGTAGCTTACGTCCTGCAGCTCGCAAGCCTAGTGTGAACCCTCAAAATTGCACCTCCAGTCTATCGTCTTTCAGTTACAAACCCATAGGATCAAACTGAGCTCGAATCGGAACTGAAATGGGCCCAAAACGGACATAAACAGATCAAACTACACGAGAGGCACGTTGCCGTCTGGGCAACACGCTTGCCATGCCACCTTCTAGGTGGCATGCATTTCGTGCCGCCAACATAGCGGCACTCCTACCATGCCGCCTAGGTGATACTAAATTGGTGCCGGCAGCCAGGCGGCATGCCTGCTATGCCGCCAGACGGCTGGTGCCGCCCGTGCCGTTGGCGACGCACTGACACCGCTGTTCGTACTGCCGGAACCCCCTCTGATAGCCCTATAAATAGAACCTCATTCCAAGACATTGGACATGCACTTCAATGCATTCTAAGACATTCCAAAGTAATTAACACATATTCCAAGGCAGAAATCCTCTCTTTGTACAAATATACTTGTTACTTTTTAGATGCAGATTTTGAGTTTCTTTTGAATTCAAAGTGGAGTCGAGATATGGAGTAAAACTCGTTCCATTCGTTCGAAAGTCAAGAAAAGCAAAGGTATAATCCCTTTTCTAGTTTTAAAATTCTAAATTCTGATCTAGAATTCCCTTTAGGTCTAAAACTGAAAAGATCTGAAAACTTATTAATTTAAAAATCAGAATTAAGTTAATAAGTAAACCAACACATTTTTAAAACCCCTCCTTCACAAGAAGGGAGAACTGCGTGGGGTTTGATTCCTATTCGATAGGATACACAGGTTGCCATTCTAAAGGGCATCAACTCCAAAATTTTTTTATCAATATTTTGTCCTTTTTATTTTGATTTATTTACATTAATCTTTCGTTTATGATTTTATAGTTAGTTAGGGAATGTGTGCTTTTCCTAGTACCCATAAGGGTTAGAGGAAAGATCCCCTTTATTTCAATTATTTTTGATATTGTAATAATTAAGTAGGTTTTATCTTGCTTATTTATTATCATTATATATATATATATATATATATATATATATATATATATATATATATATATATATATATATATATATATATATATATATATATATATATATATATATATCTGTTTCATTCATCATTATATTCTTGTTCATGCATATACAAAATTCCTTTTTTAAAGAGTTATTTTGCAATTTTAGCCAAACTAAAGAAAATATATTTTTCTTAATTGTGTAATCACCAAAACCTGATCCCCGAGCTCTCTTTGGTCACTCACGGATTGTTGCATTTTTCCATTGGGATAAATCAAGCCATTTTTGGAGTCAATCATGTTGGGTTTTCTTTAATTTTTTCAATTAAAATAAATAAATTAAAGTGGCAACTTACCTTTCAACTTTCAAAATACAAAAATCAATTTTCTGAACTCACACGAGTTTCTCCCGAAGAGTATTTTGATCTCTTGGCGGATCAGACCGGTGCTCAAGCTAGGCCTCACACCCAGCAGCGTCGGTAGTAGCTCCCCAACGCCCTGTAGTAGCTTGCTTCCTACCGTCTGCTTGTCCTAGCACCTAGCTACCGATCCCAGTGCCTGCTGCATCACCTCTAAGCTGATTTGGAAGATTATCTGAGATTTTGTCAGAATTTTTATTCCTAAATTATTTTAGGATTGGAGGAACAAAAGAAGAAGTTTGGTTGATTTAAACAAGGCCATCTGGAGGAAGAGGAAAATCTTAATTTTGATCTTGATTTTGGGGAATTTTAAGGGATAATATCTTCTCTTCCAATTTTCTATTTTCTTAATTTTAGTTTTCAAATTTCAACACTTAGAGGAGATTGTTTTTAGTGATTTTGGAAATTCTTTATGAAGATGCTAAGAGATTGGGTTAGAATATCAAATTGGTTTATAAGAATAATTTCTTAGTTATTTTCATCTTTTGATTATTGAATTGAAGATTTTAATTCAATGAATTCTTTTGATTTTAATAATTTAGAGATTATCATTATGTTTCCCATAAACTAATTTCAGTCTTGTCTAGGGTTTGTATGATGTGTTCATGATATGGAATTGAATATAATCCCTTTTGATTATTTTTATTATTCCTAATTGAATTGATTTATTGTTTGACTTAGGTTTTGAACGAAGGAGCGAGAGTTAAAGTTCAATTCCAGAATTCATTCCTTTAGGATCTTAAAATGAATTAGAAATATAAGTTTTAAGATTATGCTTTAGCTTTTGATATATAATTTGATAGAATAATTTCAGTGAATGCAATTGCTAATAGATTGATTTTTATTCTTTGAATTGTTAGAAAATAAGGCTTTAGAGTAACCAATTGGGTATATTCATGAACATATAGGATTGATAAACTGAATACAAACCCTAGGCATCATTCATTCATTGTTTTAAAACTTACTGCATCTTAATCTATATTTTCTTTTAATTTCCTATTTTGCAATTATTTCTTTTCAAAACATTCAAACTATTTTTATTTAATTTGCTTTAAACTGAGATAAATATTTCTGTTTGCAATTCCTTGAGAGATACGACCTTGGTGCTTTCAATATACTATAATTGCCTTATATACTTGTAGGTCACTTTTTGACAGGTTATTTTGAGGCGAACACTCAAACACCTCAAAGACCTAAACCTGTAGTCTATTACCCCAAAAACACCTCACACACTCACCCTGTCAACATGTAAACTCAATGACTAACTGTGTGGAGGGAATTGTTTTCCTGACACACCTTCACATTTATGCCATTTTAATTTTTTATTCTTACCCTTTTTTCTGTTTGTCTTCTGTTTGAAGGTACAAATGGCCAATACCTTCAACTTCGATCAAGAAACCACGGGCACTTTCTTCACCAGCCTCCTCAAGAAACAAGAGGAAACTTTTCAAGCTACACTCACCATCGCTCTTTAGACCCAAGCTGAAACTTTCACTAATACTCTTAATGCCCAGTCTACCACCTTTACTAATGCCTTCAACTCCCAATGCCAGTCCATCATCAATGAGGTCAAGGAAATGACTAATTCCACTATCACTCCCCCTCCTACTCGTGTTAAGCCTCCATCTGCCTAAGTGGGGACTAGCCATGCCCTTACTTTTACTCTTCCCATTATCGATCTCACCGAGAAAGGGAAAACACCTGAGACTCCAACCTCTCTTATCGTGGACTTAAACACAACCACTCCCTCTCCCACTATGAATCATTTTCAAAGTGGAGATTTCTCTAGCTTTTCCGAAGCTAAGAAATTGATGGAGAAAGTTGAGATCATAGAAAAAATGCTCAAGAATGTCAAAAAGCATGAGGACATGATAGATGTTGACTCTTTAGCTCTCTTCCCAAATGCACGAGTTCCACCAAAATTTAAAATGCCAGTCATGGAAAAGTTTAATGGCACCACGTGTCCTAAAACTCATCTCAAGATGTATATGGGAGCCATGAGACCTTTTGGTGTAGATGGTGATCTCCTTGCTCAGTTATTCCAACAATCATTGACTAAAGTTGCTATTAAGTGGTTACTAGATCTCGACCAGAATCACATGAAAACTTGGGATGATATCTGCAATGCTTTTGTTAAATAATACCACTATAACATCGAGATAGATGTCACCCCTCGAGATTTGGAAACCACTAAACAAGGGCCAAGAGAATCCTTCACCTCATTTCTTACAAGGTGGAGAATAAAAGCAGCTCAAATGGTGAACCATCCATCTGAAATAGAGCAAATTGACATCATTGTCAAAAACCTCCTCCCCTAATATCAGGCTCATCTGCAAACTCAATACCTCCTCAGTTTCAAAGCTCTCATTACCACCGCCACCAAGATTGAGGATTTGATTCAATCAGGATGAATCAAGGATGAATCCTCTAGTTATTACAAGAACACTAACTACGCCACCAATACCACCCAAAGAGAGGGAGAGGTAAATGTTGTTTCCTGTCACTAGCCAATGAAGTTAGAAACAAGAAGAACTTTCTATGAGTTGGGCATCCCCCTCAGCATCGTTTATAAGAAAGCCTTAAAGGCTAATTTGGTTAAGCCCTTAAAACCACGACCTCCTCTAAACCCCTTGGACAAGGGTTATAATGCTAATGAGCATTGTGATTATCATCAAGGGCCAGAGCACAAAACTGATGCATGCAAGGCTCTGAAGTACAAAATTCAAGACCTCATTAATAGTGGAGACATCATTGCTCCCAAACCCAAAGTCTAGCACCACCACCTATCCTTTTCTAAACAACCGAGCTCACTCGACCATCTTAAGCTTCATCCAATAACCAGTATTTTGAGAAGAGTGCCAGTGCTGCTGTGCCCCTATCCAAGTGCTTTGAGTCTATGTTAGAGTCTTTTGAGTTTGTTTTCTATTAAATTTTTCTTTTTGAGTTTGTCAGGTCTTGTCCTTCTGAGTTTGTATTTCGCCTTCTAGGCTTATCTTTTAATGTACTCATGATGAGACTTTTATCAATAATAAAAAGTTTAAAATTTTTGATTTGCTGTAATTTTTTCTGCATCATCTTTAAATGGGACATCTTAAAAAAGAACAAAAAAAGAACAAAAAAAATGAAAAAAAATGAAAGAGGCAAAAGGATTAATTAATTATGGCACAAAGGAAAAGAATAAAAAATCATGTACATTGCATTTGCATAATAGAAGCTTATGAGCTATTTTGTACAAGACAAAGACATGATAGGGATGGTCCAAGCATCACAGTTTACAAGATCCTGACTTACAAGAAGCCTGTCAAGGAGAAGCTATGAAGAATGAAGACAAAATAGGAAGATCCTATCTGATAGAGGCACTATCTTCACAGACATGGACGAAAGTAAATTCTTCCATCCTGGCAACCCGGATCAACTGAAAAGATACATCATCTGAAGATGACATCTACATTTCATTTCTATTTTTCATGCATATGTAATCAGAACTATGTGGACCTGATTCTCCCTAAAAATGAGAAAAATAATTGATAGAAAATTAATTAAGGGATACGTGGGCAGCCCAACTCGGGTGCAGTCCAAATCATAATACAAAATATTTTGTTTGCATTGCATTATCATTCTTTTTATGCCTAGTACATCATTCACTTAATTCTTTTGCCTAAACAAAAAAAAATAAAAAAGAAAAAGAAAAAGAAGAATGCTTACTAAGCTGAAAACCCGAAAGGCAGCTTAGGCAGAAATTAGAGCAAAAATAAAAGATGTCTCATTTAATGATGATTAAATCTTGCAAAATACAAACTCGTCATAAAGGATAGCCCTTTTAATGTTGTCTATCACTTATCCTGTTTCATGTAGTCTTGTTAACCTATAATTATTTCAAAAAAAAAAAAGAAAAAAAAAGGTCATGTCTGAAGTCATGGTCTAACCAGTCCTCCTCTACCTCTTAAGATGTAAATCTCTCATGTCCTCATCAAAGTCAATGTCTGTTAGTCACTACTGTAACCTATGGTGTTGCACTTCCAGTAGACCCCTGAGTCTCCTTCAAAGAATGAGTCACCCCCTTTGTATATGTTATAGTCTTTTTGCTACTAATGGTTCCTTATACAGTCTCTCTTTCCTCAGCTGCACCATCCTCTGTTCCCCTTAGCAAGGCAACCTAGTACTCTCTCTCAATTACTTGGTATACCTTTTTGTGGTCCTAAGTGAAATCCCAAAATAAACAACCTTATGACTCCTCAGCCAGCCAACCCCTGATAGCTCTGGCAATGGAAGCTATAATCTGCACGAACTCCAAAAACAAAAAACTAGGGGCATGTCCTGAGTCTGTCCCTTCTATTTCAAAACCCTCACTCCATGGCCAAAGGCTATTTAAACTAAATCCAACAAGCAAACCAATCGATACCTATGATCTCAGTTAAGAAAGATCTAATCCTTTACCATTGGTGGTACTAAAAATGTGTGCTCCAAGGGCAAGCTGCAAGCAACCATCCTATATAATCTTTGATCGAGTCTTAATAAAGCATGTGCAGACTGAAAAATAGGAGCCACCAACTAAAAATGATCCATCAACCATACTTCCGAAATAACCCAAAACTTAAAGCAGACACCCACAAAGCACCTTCAAAAAAAGGGTAAGAATAGACAATATTTTCTTATTTGGTGAATAATTGGCAAGACAGTTTATCTTTTTAAATCTTGAACAAAGCAATTGAGGCTCATTAGTGTCTTTGCCAGTACAGTTCTAACTACAAAATTCCTTTATTCCATCTGCCACTCTGGCATTACCCCACTCAATAGACCTATAACTAACATTCAAACAGAAAATCAAGACCCTTATGTTGAGCCTCTGCACCCCTCATATCTCCCTAGTCACCAGAATCATGGAAGTTTTGATCACATTGGTCAAATTCACTTGACCATCACTAACCATCATCTGGCTTACAATATCCTGAGGTTAAGTCAAAAACTCCTGAAAAATTCAAAAAATGCTAGACTTTGAACTATGGCACCACCAAAGTTGCTTTTGAGTCATAGCCAAGCCATATTCCCTATCTCCCTGGAACAGGTATAGCTCATCCTCAACAATACCAAAATAGAAACCATGGGCCACCAGATTCCAAAATATAAAGCAACCCCTCGAACTCTTTATAATGCCACCATGGCAATTGTCCCATACCAACCTAAGTTGAGTTCCTCAACCTTGTCGAGTTTTTTAGTCTACAAATGCATGGCTCTATGGATGCAAAAGTCACATGAAAAATTGCACTCTCATAAATTTACCCTTATGCATCCATGCAATCATTCATTATAAGCATCATCACAAATCATGCATGGCATAGAAGTTAGGCAAAAGGTCCATGAATTCTAAAACATGCATGCATCATTTATGCATTAGCACCTATGCAATCATCTGTAATTATACATCATCATAGCCTCATCGACATCTCTTAAAGCTAACTAGTACTTCCTCAAAGCTGACTGACACCTCCTAAAGTTGATATATGTCTCTTTAAAGCTAAATGATACCTTTCCAGATCTAATAAATGAAGTGTGACTTTTAGAGTCCCTTTACTCCCAATAAAGTTCTGTTGAGCCTTCCAAAAGGCCTAACTACTCACATTCAAAAGCCTAAGTTTACTTTAGCGTAACTAAAATTATGTTAGAATCTCTTGAGCTGACTCACCATAAGCTGAGGCTCTCCTCCTATCAAAATCTTTGTAGAATCTCTTGAGCCAAATCATCGTAGGTTGAGGCTCTCCCTTTATCAAAGACATTTTTAGAATATGTCGAGCTGACTCGCTATAGGCTGAGACTTTCCCTTCATCAAAATCTTGTTAGAATCTCTCGAGTCGACTCGCCATAAGTCAAGGCTCTAATTTCACTAAAATTTCTTGTCCAAAATTCTCTTCCACTTATAAATTTCTAGAAACAGTCACCTAGACATCCATGTGGTTCCTTTTGCCATCTCTTTTATTTAAATCTATCAATTTCACCCATAATGATGTGATGTAAAATGGTATAGATTTAGTGTTATTTTAGGTGCATTTTAGTTGCTTTTTAGGTATATGTTTAGTATATTATAATGCATTTTGTGTTTTATTCTCTTAATATTTATTCTACTAACATTTTCTTAAGATTTCTCCTTAACCTGATGGTTTTGAGAGTATTTTATAAAGTTTTAGTAGGTTAAGGGAAGAATTAGAGGTTCCTAGAAGAGCCAAGTATAAAAAAAAAAGAAAGCAAAATTCAGAAAGCACTAGTGCTGAGTCAGCACCCTTCAACTCAGTTGGTGCCGAGTCAGCACTAGGGCTTGCTATGCCGAGTTGATAAATGAGAGATGAGTTGGTGCCGAGTCGGCACACACCAAAAGACAGTATTCTTTATGAATAGTCTGCAATGTTTTAGTCATATCTTTCTCTACACAACTCGGATTGAAACGATTCAAGAGCCTATGGAAAGATAATAAAAAGGCCTACAACTTTCATGAAGAACTCTAAGTCTAATTTTTCCATATGTATTGTCCAAAATTTCCTTGAAGTTTCTAAAGCTGTTATTAGGTGCCCTTTCATGAAGTATTGCATTCCTTTATGAAATGTTATGACTTTTAACTGTTCAAGGTCTTTAAATAGTTGAATTTTCTTTTGTGAAAGACATCTAAAAAATTAGAATATAAGTAGAGAGTATTGTATTAAGAAGAAAAAGAGAGATCTTACAAGTTTTAGCACTTTCAAATACAGCACTTTAGGAAACTATTCTTGTATCAAGGCTTCTAATCTTGAAAAGGGCTAGTAAAAGATTTCTATAACTTTTTCTTTACTTAATCTATTTTATTTCTTGATGATTGAATATTTAACTTTCTTTTTATAAAATATCTAACAATGCATCAAGGCTAAAGTACTTGTGGTTAGAATTGCAATGCAAATTTAGTCTATAAACTTCATTTTGATATTTTGTTAATGAATGATTGATTTGGCTTCAATTAAGTTCTTAATAGTTGTTATATATGCTTGATCACCATATGTAATATGTTAGTTAAGAATTTGCAATGAGAATTGGAATTCTTAATGGAAAAGTAATTGATGTCACTTAAGTTAAAAGATTAATTAAAATCTACTTCTAAAGGGATAAAAAGAATTAACATTGAATTTCATGGTTTTTGTTTACATTTACATTGACATGAGAGTGTGTGTAAGTCTATTCAAAAATTAAAGGCTTTTAAAGATTTCAGGTTAATTCTCTAATCAACTCATTCATAATCTTATTTTATATACATGTTAGAAGTTCATTGATTTATATTTAAATTGTAATTTTAACCTGTTCTATTTCTAGAAATTGTTTAATAACTTTGAAATTATTTAGATATTAGTAACTTGTAGTTAAATTAGTAGTTAATTAGTTACTCGAACTCTAATTATTCTTTGCCTATTCATCTTATTATTTGTTCGGTTAATAATAAATTCATCAATTTTCCCGGTGTTCGACCCCTTGCTCATCCTATATTTAGTCATAAGGGCTAGGGTATAATAATTTGCTTGCATCACATAAATGTCCAGAAACAATCACCTAAACATCTATATGGTTCCACTTTCCACCTTTTTTTACCCAAATCTTCTTTACCTCGAACATTAAGGCTGGAAAGATAGCCTTGATTGATATTTACCAAGATCTTCTTTACCTCCAACATTAAGGCTAGACAGATAGTCTTGATTGAGATTACATAGTCTTGATTGAGATTACCCCAAATCATCTTCATCTCCAACATAAAGGCTGAACAGATAACCTTGATTAAAATTCACCAAATCATATTTACCTCTAACATTAAGGCTAGATAGATAGCCTTGATTGAGATTTACCCAAATCTTCTTTACCTCCAACATTAAGGTCGAACAGATAGTCTTGATTGAGATTCACCCAAATCATATTTACCTCAAGCATTAAGGCCAAACAGATAGCCTTGATTGAGATTTACCCCAAATCATCTTTATCTCCAACATTAAGGCCGAACAGATAGCCTTGATTGAAATTCACTGAACTTTTTTTATCTTCAACATTAAGGCCAATAGATAGCCTTGATTGAAATTCATCGAATCTTTTTTGTCTCCAACATTAAGGTCGGACAGATAACCTTGATTAAAATTCACTAAACCTTCTTTATCTTCTAACATTAGGGCCGAACAGATAGCCTTAATTAAAATTCACCAAGACCATTCTCGCATCCAATGTCAAGGCCGAACAAATAGCCATTGATAAAATCTCATTTATCTTAGAGGGCCTCCTCCCAAAGGACCTTACAAGAACACACAAGCCCAGAATCTGACATGGCACCTCTTCCCAATGTTCACAATCATCAGAATCACCTTTAGTTCAAAATTGATTATGATGAGGGGGCAACTGTGAACCCTCAATTTTACACCCTCATCATCCAAATGCAACCTTAGCACTTGCTAAGTTTAACACGCTACGCAGAGCTGTTACAATGGTCCTGCTAATCGGTTAGTGGGTGGGGGCTCAGGGGTAGCACCCCCGAAAGAAATTTTTTAACCTTCAATTACATTGCTACTAGACATCCAAATTTTCCAAACTCCATACCAACAACCAATGTCTAAAAAAAAAAAAAAGGAGAAATCTCAAAAAATGTGCCAGTGCCACATGGCATGCTGCACAGCAGGTGTGCGATGCTGCGTCAGACCTGTACGGTGCCACATGCCCCATGTGCGGCATGTGCATAAGCCTGGTGCGGCGCCACACTAGGTTTTCTGAGCTTCTAACCCCTATGGGCCCCACTTATGCAGAAAATGACCCTTTTATCCATTTTAGTCCAATTTTCAGCCATTTCTAGCTCTACCCCTCATGGTCTTTTCACATTTTCATTACCTAAACTACTCTCAACCCCATTTGCCTATAAATAGGCTCCCCATTTCCTCATTTCTCTTCACACCTCTTGAATTTGAGTAGATTATTATCCTCAAATTCCTCTCTTCTTATCCCTCCAATCACTCTCTAATTAATTAATTAATTAATCTTTTTAATTAATTAATTACCTCACACTAACTAAGTTAATTAATCTTTTTAATTAACTAAAACTCTTTTATCAATTAATCACTCAATTAATTAATTAATTAATCTTTTGAATTAATTAATTAATCACTCTTTTTTCAAAAATCATTCCTTTTTCTAAGATCAAATTAATCATTTTCCTTAATTCACCCTTCCTCCAAGTTAATTAATTAATCTTTTTAATTAATTAATCTATCCATCCTTTTCATCACATTAATTAGTTAATTAATCATTTTAATTAATTAATTAATCTTCCAATCCATCCAATCACTCTGTCCCGATAAAATGGAACTTTAGTCCAATAAAACCCTCCGTCCACCAAAAGTAAAGTTATCAACCTTCTTCCCTCGCTCTCAAAATACCCAAACCAAAATCAATATGATCAACTTTTAAACCTTTGCACTAAATCTTGGAATGAACTACGTGGGTTTTGATCCCTATTCAATGGGGTACGTAAGCACATTTGGTATCTAAATCCAAACCTTAAATCCAAATCCCAATTAATCGGCTTTTCCCTTTTTTTAATTAATTTATGAATGTTTTATTTCACTATGCATTCATGTTATGCCATATTTATGGATTCTCTTTAATATCATCTTATAAATGTCATTCATGAAATCCAATTTTCAAGTCAAATTAAACTTAAGAGCCAAATTTAGATTATTTAAAACCAAAAACCTAGCCCCCGAACTCAACCTGGTTTGAAGGCTAGTAATTTTTATCCTTGAGCAAATTAATTAAAAAATTAATGAATTAGAGTCAATTTGGGTTTTTTCCTTAATATTTTCCCAACTAAATAAAATTAAGGTGGCGACTCCTAAAAATCATTTTCAAAATCAACCAAATCTGAACCCAAGAGTTCTATCATGAGTCTAAACCCGAATGAGCATTTTGGTTCCCTCTAGTGGACCCGGTTAGTGCTCAGACGAGGCCTCACACATACGATTGGCATTCTACCAGAATTTTAGTGGAATTGCCAGTACTTGTGAGTTCTACAGATTTCTAAGGCTTTGCGTCTATCCATGTCTTTAGACCATCATATCCCAATATATTAATAGCTTTAAAGTATATTAACATTAATGGATATAATTTTTTTAAAAATTAATAAATTTAATTTGTTAGATTAATAATTAAATTAATTTTTCTAAAAATAATTGAATTATTTTGTCATGATGAAAAAAAAAATCATAAGAACATCACTTGCTATTATGGAAAATAAATTAAAAAAAATTACTGGAGGTCTAGTGTTCGATTGTTGAAGCTTATAACTTAAATATATTTAAAAAAAAACCAAATCGGTTAGCCTATTTGGATTGTGACCGTGTTGATCGGTTCATAGGTTACTTGGGTTCAAAGTGTTTAATCTGATTTTTAGTGAAAAGGATTTATAATTCATATCAAATTGGCTAGCGGTCCAGTTCACAGGTTTTTTAGTCTGACCGACTAGTCCAATCCAGATTTAACAACTATGATTTTACTATTGAGTCTAGAATTAGACATATTACATCATGTAGTAATAGTATTGGGAGAAAAACACAAATTTCTTTGGTCTCACAACGATGAGCTAAATCTTTTTGATGTTAGGATTTTGTTGACTAGTACCCTTAAGATTTCTTCGGTTCACTTTTGCATCAAAATTCAAATGGAATATAATTTCAAAATTCTAAATGACAATTGTTAGACCTAGCTTGACCCGATAGATTCAATTGAAAAACCTATGCAATTAGTGTAGGTAAGAATTTTTCTAGCAACTAGTTATAATAAACCATTTTTATGTATTCATATTACATATTCTCATTAATTACATTTTGAACTTTTTATTTGCACAACCAAACATGTTCTAACGATGAATGTATATAATCTCATCATGAACCTAGTTTCAAATCTACTCCCCAATGTTGAAAGACAAAAAAAAAAGTTCTAATTTTGTTTGAGAACTTCCATTGCTTCCATGTGTTTGCTTGAGTACTCCTCATGTGAAGGTGATACATAAGGAGCAACAATCACAGTTGAGACATTTTTTCTTCCAACAGTTGCATTAAAAACTTCTGCCATATCCAAATCCTCATGTCGTATTCCATTTGGGAATTTAAAATAAAAATAGTAAAGTAACTTAGCAAGAGGAAACTTAACAATAGCTTGACCAAAAGTTATTCTTGGACATATTCTCCTTCCAGCTCCAAATAGGATATAATTAAAATTTATACTTTAAATCCATGGGAATGTCAATAAATCTTTATGGTATAAAACTCTTATGATCTTTCCAATATGTAGGATCTTTTCCAATCACCCAGAAGTTAATGATGATTTTGCTTTTCCAGGAGTACAATACCCATTAATCTCACTATCTTCTTTACTTTCTCTTGGAAATAACAATGGTACTGATAGGTGTAGCCTCAGAGTATCTTTGATCACTAAATGTAAGTATGGTAGATCTTGAACATATTTTTTGGTGATCATTTCCTTCCCTTTACCGGCTTGTCGTATCTCAGTTTGTACCTTCTTTGATATTATTAGGTTCTTGATCAATTCTAATAAAGTCCATTTTGTTGTTATTGATGATGTATTAGTGTCGCAAGGGGACTTTAGTCTGACATGCTTTCCCTTACATACTTGATGTGACAGTAACCACAGTTCTCCATTTGTGACCATATGACCTTAGATGAAGATGGTCTCCTTATGTCAAGGATAGTAATGAGTCTTCAAGGGCAAGACAATGCCTTGTTGGATGAGTTTGATCTTCCTGTGGGTTTGACTCTCTAGTGTGCTTGCACCTCAGTCCTATGACTAGGCAGTTTGTTGAATGGGTTTTTCCTTTGTTGTGCCTAATAAAGACTTAATTGATTTTATCCCTCATCACTATCATATGCCAATATTTGTTAGTTTTCACCTCTCTAATGAACTAGGAAAGATTTGTTATTTCTTAATTGATCTTTTTTCCAACTTCACCAAGGGCTTAAGATAAATTTGAGCATTTAATAATTAATTAAATATGACAATCATTACTTAGAAAAAAAACAAACTAAGTATATTAAGGTATCGTCTATTGGTAAGTACATATGCAACCCGTATAATAGACTCAGATTTGAATTCCTCTTTCTCAATGAAAAATGAAAAAAGAAATAGGACAAGAAAATTATTATTTTAAATCTTAATAACTAAAGAAAAAAAAATTGTATTATCATATTTTTACTTTTGAGTCTAGAATTAGACATATTCCATCATGTAGTATATGGAGAAAAACACAAAAACTTCTTGGTCTAACAAAGATGAGCGAAACTTTAGTATTGTCTATTTGATATTAGGATTTTGTTAACAAGTGCCCTTTAGGGCTTGTTTGGTTCACTTTTGAATCAAAATTCAAATAAAATAGAATTTCAAAATTTTGATCATCCATTTCCAAGTTTATCTTTTAAATAATTAAACTAACTTTTTTTTTTTTTTTGAAGCCCTAAAGTATTATAGTAATTTTGTTACACACAAAAAATAAAATGAAGTGACTTTAGGATTCTTGGAGTGCATTTAACCACTCCCTTAATTATAAGCAATGAGAAGAAGTGAAATGATATAATCCACTATTTTTATATTACTCTATCCATTCTGAAAAAAGTAGTCAATAACTAAAAATCATCATTTTTAAGATAATAATAATTTTTTTATAAATTACCAAAAAGTTTTCTATTAATTACAGTATAAATTTGGTAAATATCTCTCATATTTAGGAAATGTAAGGGTAAATTAGTAATTTTACTTTTTTTTTATTGGATTGCTAAATAGCTACTTATTTATGAATAAAACTAAATTTTTTTGATGACTACTTCTTTCAGAATGGAGGGAGTATATATTATTATCCCTCATTAATTATATTCTAAACTTTTTGTTTGCACAATCATTCATACTCTGACGATAAATGCGCACAATCTTATTATCATAAGCCAATTTCAAATCCACTCCCTAATGTTGAAAAGACAAAAAAAAAAAAAAAAACTATTTTTGTTTGAGAACTTCCATTGCTTCCATGTTTTTGCTTGAGTACTCCTCATGTGAAAGTGAAACATAAGGAGCAGCAATCACAGTTAAGACGTTTTTTCTTCCGACAGTTGCTCCAAAAGCTTCTGCCATATCCAAATCCTCATGTCTCATTCCATTTGGGAGTTCAAAATCAAAATGGTAAAGTAATTTAGCAAGAGGAAACTCAACGTTAGCTAGACCAAAAGTCATTCCTGGACATATTCTCCTTCCAGCTCCAAATGGGATATAATTAAAATTTGTCCCTCTAAAATCCATGGCATTGTCAATAAATCTTTCTGGTATAAAACTCTCAGGATCTTCCCAGTATTCAGGATCTCTTCCAATCGCCCAGAAGTTAACGATGACTTTGGTTTTTTCTGGGATATAATACCCTTCAATCTCACTGTCTTCTTTACTTTCTCATGGAAGTAACAATGGTACTGGTGGGTGTAGCCTTAGGGTTTCTTTGATCACTAATTTTAAGTATGGTAGATCTTGAACATCTTCTTCGATGATCGTTTCCTTCCCTTTACCGGCTTGTCGTATCTCAGTTTGTACCTTTTCCATTATTGTTGGGTTCTTGATCAATTCTGATAAAGCCCATTCTGTTGTTGTTGATGATGTATCAGTTCCAGCGACGAACATATCCTGGATAAGATAATAAAGCAAGTCAATGTTGGAGATTTAAAAAATAATATTAGGGTTTAATTTCAATAATAATATTGGAATAGTCTCGAGAGAGATGAAAGGTGTTAGATTGGATCTCTGACAGTAGCTAAATTTACTAAAAATAGAAAATTTGGTAGTAGCGTAAGGCTTACCCAAATGATAGCTTTGACATTGTCAATAGTAATAGGACACTGCAGCTTATCACTTTCTTGAAGCCTTAAAAGAACATCAACTAAAACTTCATCGTCAGACTGAGCTTGTCCTCGCTGTATCTTCTCTCTATGCTCACTAACAATTCTACTCAACACACCATCCACTTTATCACGCATTTTCTCCAATCTCGGCTTCATATTGGTAATAACATGAAGAAAATCCCGAGTTGGATACAAATCAGCCAAGTCAAACCCTCCAGCTAGAGATAAAGCTTCTCTGGCAATTGAAATAATTGCTTTCTGATCTTCCCATGTGCTGCCAAATGCTGCTCTAACAGCAATAGCATTAGTCATCCAGAAAATCTTTTCTGTCAAATTAATAGGCGATCCATCAGCAGATCTTATCGATTCAAGAAGATTTGATACCTCATCTTGGCGAAGAGGAGCGAATGACTTAACTTTTTTAGGACCCAGAAGTTCAGTTAAGCAAATCTTTCTCATCTGTTTCCAATATTCGCCTTTCGCAAACACAAGATCTGTGCTATCATAAGATAAAATTTTGGAAGTTAAGAGCTCAGGGCGTTGAGCAAAAACATGATCTTGTGTTTTCATAACCTCCCGGGCAATTTTAGGTGAAGAAACAACTATAGCTGGAACTTCACCTAACTGTAAATGCATAAGAGGACCATATTTCTTGGCTAAGTCTTTAAGAGTACGGTGTGGTAATGGACCTGCCAAGTTGTGTAAATTCCCTATAAAAGGAAGCTTTCTTGGCCCTGGAGGCAGTTTCTTAACTGTTCTCTGCTTTATTTTTCTGGAAATATAACTTAAGAAAATGAAGCTGAGAATTGGGAGTACAAATAGGAACACATAAAAATTTGGAGATGACATATTTAATTTCTTTCAAGCAAATGAAAGATTTACAGTTTGTTTTTTGATATTTGATGGATTGGAAATACTTGTAATTTCCTTCTTTATATAGAGAGATTTTAATTATAATTATAATTATAATTATAATTATATATATATATATATATATATATATATTTTTTTTTTTTTTTTGAGGATAAAAAGTTGAATGAATATAACTCTTGTGGTCATGAATTTCGGTCAAGTTTGGCAACTCGGCGGCTAATTTAAAATATCTATTAAAAATATTTTTTTTTAACATTAATTATTTGTGAAATTTAAATAATAACATTCACTCTTAAAGTATTTAGTGATTAATTTTAAAAATGTGTTAAAAATATTTTTTCAAACATAAAAAATGTTGAATTCATACCATTGGACATTAACATGTAATATTATTTTGCGGTAACATCTAATGATATAATAAATTGATATGAAAAATATTAAAATAAAGGCAAAATTATATTTTAGTATGACATCCAACGGCATAATAAATTGATACGAAAAATATTAAAATATAGATAACATTATATTTTTAGATATCAAAGTGAGTGATATTGTATATCTCAACACTTTTTTATTACAATTGAATTATTATATATTTTTCAAATATATATTGAAGTAACTCAATAGTATTTTTTATATCAATTTATTATATCTTTCATGTGAAAATATTATCAAATTAATACATATCAAATATATATGAAGTCAATGCAATTTTGAAAAATAATTATAATAATAAATAAAATAATATGCCATAAGTTAAGAAAATGAAATTGATACAAAAAATTTCCAAAGGCTAACATTATTTTTTATTGATGCTATATGTATATGGTATAGATATTCGTGACTGCTTATAATGAAATTTAAGCTTGTGCCAAGATAATTTAGTAAAAATATTATTAATCATTATTATTAACATATAAAATTAATATTTAGCATATGGTTTTTGTTTTAAATATATTAAATTATTGTCACATTTTATTTTTGGAGTGCGATGGTCTTAGAGCATGGATAAATATAAAGCCACTAAAAATTTATATAATCCACTAATACTAACAATTAGACGGTGCTTTGATCGAGTACCAGCCGCACCTTAACATAATCCCAAAATACGGTACTAGCATATAGCAATTAAAACACTTCTAAATGTCATCCTTATGCCCTCAACTCCATACACTTTATAATATTCTCCCATTCATTCTTTGATTTAATACAACATATAATATAAATTAAGTCGATCATAAGCACACATATGTACAACTATTATACAATATTATTTTATCACCTTAAGTATCATGGAGCAACTAGGAGATTTACATATAAGCCTATATGCTTAGCAAATATTTATATACAATTTACACATAATATCCCAAAACTATAACCTTTGACAAATAACTGTTAAAATTTTATTAAATTTGGGCTTATTGATTATATTGAATTTTATTTTTTGTAAGATAATATAAGTTAACATGATAGTCCAAAATATATTATTATAGTCTATTATTAAAGAGTGGTCACAACATATTAAATGGAGTGGGCAAGTATTGTAAATTTATGATGTGTATTTTGGGTTTTCTAATGTGGGCATAAATCCTAGTTAGATTTGTTTCCTATTAGAGTTATGATGGGAGAACCCTAATTGATTTCATATATATATATATAGGCTATGTCCTCTCTCTCTAATATACAGTACGTAATATTATTCTCCACCTATTAGGAGTTCGTAGACATAAAGAGGAAGTATCTAGCCATTCTGTGGACACTTGTACATGCTAAATCAACAATATTTTCATCAATGGAGGCCAACAAGAAATACTGTAAGTTTCAATTAATTATAGTGATTTAATTTTATATTTGTGATTCATTGGTTGTATAATTAACAATCAGTATAAAGAATAACCAAGACACTAACCAGATTTAGCGACTGAAACATTTGAGTTGGTAAATACTAATCGAATACCAGCTGAATCTGAAATAAAAAAAAATATAACCAAAACACTAATCCATTTATAATTGAATATAAACTAAGATAATTGAGGGATAAAATTGGTTGGTAAATTTTGACGGGATTAGTTGGTTTATTAATTAACCAACAATTTTGACACTTATTATCGATCTAATGTAAACAAAAAATTAGGCACAAAAATTTAGTGGGCATAAAAATTTACCGATCAAATTAGCTATTAAATGCCATGTGTAAAAAAAGGAATGGTCAGTAAATATATAAAAATACCAAACCTTTAATAATTTGCCAATTGATTCCGACTATTTTTTTTGACACGTGACTTTTGGCGTGGCTAATTTGGTTGGTAACTTAATAATTCATTATTTATTTGGTTGGTAAATTGTAGGCAATTCAGTCGGTAAATGTCTTTATATATAATCGAGTTATTATTTCTTCTTCCTCTCCTTTCTTCTTCCCTCCTACTTCTCTATAGACTAGCTAATCAGAATTTCCTTAATCGAAGTGGGTGGTGAAAGCTTCTCAGTTGTTTCAATCTTTGCTCGATCCACCTTAATTCCTTTATTTGGAATTTTATGCTCTAACACAATGCCTTCTTGTACCATAAAGTGACATTTGGTAACTTAATAATTCATTATTTATTTGGTTGGTAAATTGTAGGCAATTCAGTCGGTAAATGTCTTTATATATAATCGAGTTATTATTTCTTCTTCCTCTCCTTTCTTCTTCCCTCCTACTTCTCTATAGACTAGCTAATCAGAATTTCCTTAATTGAAGTGGGTGGTGAAAGCTTCTCAATTGTTTCAATCTTTGCTCGATCCACCTTAATTCCTTTATTTGGAATTTTATGCTCTAACACAATGCCTTCTTGTACCATAAAGTGACATTTTTCCCGATTCAAAACAAAATTTGTTTCTTCACATCTAGTTAGCACTCTCTTTAAATTTTCAAGACAACCTTCAAATGAGTCACCATGTACCGAGATGTGATGCATGAAAACCTCCATGATGTCCTCAACTAACTCATAAAAAATGGCCATTATGCACCTCTGAAAGGTAGCTGGTGCATTGCACAATCCAGATGGCATCCTTTGATATACAAAAGTTCCATAAGGACGTGTGAATTTGTCTTCTCTTAATCTTTTGGGGCTATAGGAATCTGAAAATACATGGATAATCCATCCAAGAAATAATAAAACTGATCCTCGAAAAGTCCCTATAACATCTAATCAACGAAAAGAAGTGGGAAGTGATCTTTCTTAGTAGCATCATTTAACTTTCTATAGCCAATGCATATCCTCCATCCTGTAATGGTTCTTATATGAATCAATTCATTGTTTTCATTAGGCACTATAGTCATACCCCTTTTTTTCAGTACCACTTAAATTGGACTCACCTAAGAACTATCTGAAATAGGGTAGATAATTCTCGTATCAAGGAGCTTGATCACCTCAGCTTTTACCACATCCTTCATCTTAGGATTGAGACGCCTTGGGGTTGTACCATAGATTTGAATTCTTCTTCCATCAAAATTTTATGGGTGCAAATAAAGGGGCTAATGCCTTTGATGTTTGTAATTTTCCATGCAATAGCATTCTTATGTTTTCCTAAGACCTCTAGCAACCTTGCCTTTTGTCCCTTTGACAAATTAGCATTCACGATCACAAGCAATTTAGAATTTTCCTCTAAGAAAGCATACTCCAAATGAGAAGGGACTTGCTTGATGTCACATCCCAACTTTGGATATATGATAGTCCTAGAACATGGGGAGACATAAGGTCACCCATACCCGTAGAACCCACTTATACTTATATAAATACTACCTAGGATCATACCAAAACTTCTTTTATTAACTTAAATAAACTTTTTTTTTTTGAAAACCTTAAGTTGCGGAAGTATAGTTAAAATATATTTTAAACATAATCCATAAGGAAATAATATTTACAATCCAATTAAAACCTCGAAAGATAACATTTCAAAAATAAACATCCAAAAATAAATATTCCTAGAGCATCTAAGGATAACTTTTCATAACATATTAAACTAATTATCTTGGATAAGGAATTCCCCAAGCGAAGTAGAATGCTTGAGCCATCACCTTTCCTCCTCACATTTGCTCACCTAGAACCACACAAGAAAGAAGGGGTGAGATAGATGATCTTAATGAGTAAACAATATAGCATAAATGATATCATATATCCCATTTTTAAGGAAAGCCCATTGCATATAACACATAGTTCATGATTTACAAATCATGATTTCACAGTTTTCAATTTAACAAGATTTTCACTTTAGTAGGTTTGCAGAAATCACGCTTAACGCACTTATTACCTAATTAGAGTAAATGACTATACTAGCTCATTCACTTAAGGGAGAGGTGACCTCATACCAAATTCCAACTCCCAACCCATTACTTATAAAGTCATGAAACTGATCAGGCTCCATGACTAGAACCATTCCTTCTAGCTGAGGTGGATGCACAACCCCTATTCATTGAGTTAAGACCATGTGCACAAGTTTTGATGATTACCCGCATCAGCACGAGGACTTCTGCATAAAGGGTTAAATGTACCATAGCTAGAGCTAATGGTAATCACAAATAACAATATCACATAAGGCAACAATAATAAGTATCCCAATAGCAATAGTAGTTTAACTTTCAAACAAAAGATACAATGATAGTGTAGTTCCAAAAAGAATATAAGTTAGGATAATAATCACAACGGTATTATCATTAGATAGTCAAAAATGGTTTGGTTCAAATGTCCTTTGGCAACCTAAGTTTAACAAAGAAATCACATAGTCAATTTTAAAATGGAAGTGAACTTGGGTTTCAAGAATCTCAAAGGTTCCCATAGCATAATCATGATAGCTTGAACTTATAACAATAGCATAATATTTACTCACCTTGTGGTTCCTTTGCTCCTAGTACTTGTAGCCCTTTACTTCCAATAGTCCTCAAGCTCTAACATAATATTTAATTCAATACTTAGTATTTCTTTAATCATCATGCTATCCTATCCCATAACTACCCCATGCGCATATAACATTCACATACACTTAGCATTGCACAAAGATGTGCACTCATCACTTGCATATAACATGTTGATTTTAAAAGTCTTGCCCATTTAGCCTTCATAGGCTCACATGAAAGCACATTATAATTCATTCCAAGACCTTTCTATGGTCAAAGCAATATCATTGTCTTAGTATCAATTCACTTTAATAATCATCTTAGTACACTTAACACTTCCATATATGTTAACAAATAACCTTTTAAGTGTCAAGCTTATCTTTTATGACTAATTTATTCAATCAATCTCTTCATCAATTCAAGATCATTAATTCATTATCAAATCATCATACAACCTACTTCCATATTATCCAATCACATTCACATATTGGTCACAACCTAAAGTTAAGATACCTTAAGTATACCAAATTACCTCTAGCCTTGTCTAGAGTCATTCCTTCAACCAACGTGCAATTTAACCATTTATCATTCATACATCCATGTCAATAATCAACAAAATACATCTAATAAAAATCATAGACATTGGGATATGAATCCCAATAATGGCCGAATGCTCTATTAAAGGGAAAAACTGAATTTTCTTACTTTTTGCACTTTTCATCTATTATAGGAATATGTAGAAACATGGTTTGAACCAAGATTTTTCATGTAAACATAACAAAAATCATTATAGAACATCAATCTGTATGAATAGGCAACAATAGGTGTGACATATACATGAAAATTCCAATTTTAGGTTTTAGGATGCAAAACCATGAACCTTTCTTGTTTTTGGTATTTTCGGTCATTACAGTAATATATAAACTGGTGTTTTAAACTATTATTTTTCATTCAATCATAGCAAATATCAGTTTAGAACATCCACATGTATCAATTGGTGGCCAGAGATCATAATTATGCATGATAATTTCAATTTTGATTTATAGGATTCACCTTTGGAAAAATCAAGTAGAAAGATTTGTGTTTTCGGTACAGAATTAGATTTCTCTTTCAACAACTCAACCAAACTGAATTAAATCTATAAAAATCAGTAAACACCTAGTTCAAATTAATTTTCTCATTATTTAATTCATAGAAATCAGATAAGGAATTGGAAGAGAAGAAAAACTTATGATTACGGTCATGAAATTGCAAAATGGAAGGTGTTTTGAGAATTTTGATAGAAAGAACTATCTTAAGAGAATTTTTCTGCCAAAATAATGAAATAATAGAGGGTGGTTGCTGGAACACTAGGGCTGGCCAAATTTTACATTAATATATGTAGGGTTTTGGGCAATTTCCAAGATTACCCTTAATGAGCTAGGTTAGGAGGGTTTTTGGCTAGTGAGCTTTTAGGTATTTGGGTTTTTTATTTAATTTAGGGGTTGGTTATAAATAATTAAAAATAAAATATTTTTTATTAAAAATAAAATATTTTTCTTATTATTTTTTGTAATATTTCCCCCAAAACATTTATTTAAAAATTATTTTAAAATACTCATAAAATTATTTTATGCTTAAAAATTGCCTTTATGCATGAAAATTCATTTTATTTAAAATAAATTATTTTATGCTAATGTACTTCACATAAATCATTTATTTCACAATAATAACTCATATTATGCATATTAAAATTAATTTAACATACTACACACTCATAAATCACATCATACATAAATTTCCATAAAATCACATATTTTGTCGCAACAACTTTAAATTCAAGCAATTTGTCACGAAAACTCCTAGGGTTGATATGGGTTGTTACATTCTCCCCCTTTAAAAAAAAATTCATCCTTGAATTTTCAAATCTAATGGTGCAACACACTCTGCTTAACTTCTCTGCCACACTTCTACTGCGTCACTCAAACTCAATATCTAACTACAATTAACATATCGAATACAGTAAGGCACATACTCACAATCTATCGATATAATACTAATAAAGCTCTAGCTTAAGCTACAATTATGTTAATCTCTTTTTCAAACAAATCTTAAACTAATCCTTAATAATCTTTGTATCTCTTACCCTCAAACAAAAGTAATAAAATCTTGAATTTCACCTTCAAGCGAATATAATCCCAAGCATTTCTTTTCCTTATATCTCTATTCATATTATCATCTATACTAATAACTTAATCACCACTTCCATTCATTATTTATCACGTTATTCATATAAGAATCCAACAAATAAGTCCAAATTAATAACTCTAATTGGTATTTGATAATTCTCTTTCCATATTAATAATTATTACTTAATCTATTGTAACATCAATAGATATTTTCGCATTTAATACCTTGCTAACATTCAATTTCTACACTCCCGTCACTTATCAATTAAAACATATTTGAACTTAACAATCATTCCTATATATATCATATTCTAAACGAACTTGCATTCTTATTAATTTACAATCCCAAATAAACTTCTCATAACTATTTTAGACTTACTCTCTTTCTATATAATATATACATCATTACCATGACTTAATTACCTAATGCCTTATAATTCTATACATTTAGCTTGTAATATCATCTTACTTTAGATTTTCCACTTACATCTTGCTACACTTCACATTCCTAATCATTTAACTTATGCATATTAAAATAATAAACCTTCTAATACTATTGATATTCAATGAAATCCCTATGCAACTCTTATGTCTTTCCAAATCTATGCCATTCTAGCTTATCTTAATAAAAATTCTTTCCGTACTAAAGATCACTATCAAATTTTCTAGTAACCTCAATTGAACATTATTGTATCTCACACCTTAAAACATTTCTCATCCAGAGGAATCAAATCCCTTTCAAGTATATTCAAAACTATTAAATTTTCAAAACTGCATAAAATCATTTGTAAGAATCAAAACATTTTCATCCTTGCATGTAACATGCAACCTTAATGCAATGCTTGATGTGGTTCATGATGTATGATTAATGATGTATGATTCTGTAAAGCAAAACTTGATGCCTATAGGCAAACACACTGGACACAAGTATATAATCAAATCAAATCTAGAACATTTCTCTTAAATCATATAAAATTTTGAATTAAATCATTTTATACCCTCATAGACCAAGTCCTGATGGATCCTTAACTTTACATTTCGTATGGCCTTAACATCTATTACTTTATAAAAATTCAAATCCATATACTCTAATCGCAGCCCATATACTCAAAGGAATCTCATCACTAAAGAATCTCTACTAGCATCATACTTATCCTTTTATCATCATTACAAGTCTGAAAATACTTATCCTTTTATGTCTCACCCTTTTAAAAGAAATTCGTCTTCGAATTTCAATATTTACTCACATGTTCTTAAAAAAACTAGGGATGCTTTTGCCACATCCTTTCCTTGGCTTTCTAAGTATACTCATCCATTCCATGGTTACACTAGTAGATCTTAATCATAGGTATCTCCTTGGTACAAAAATTTCTCTCGTCCTTAGTTCAAAATTCTACTTGCTTTCTTCTATAATCAATATAAGCTGTATACTCATATAGCCAATCCATTCCTAAGATCACATCGAATTTTAGGACATCAAGTTCCAATAACTCTATAAGAAGTTTTCATCCATCAATGTCTACCTCACAATCCTTAAACAATACCTTAATTCCATGATTGCTCCTAAAGAAGTCAACACTACTAAGGGTTCAATAATTAATTCCTTATCTCTATCAAGACTCTTAGAAAATACAAATGAATGTATAGCAATCAAGCATCTTGCACTAAAAATTCAAATGGGAATGATACCTTTTTCTTTCATATTACACTAGATTAATATTCCTCCTTTGATTGTACTTGATATTTACATAAGTGACAGAGAAATCCCTCATCTTCTTGTTGTTGTAGTCCATATGGTAGCATCTAAGCCATAAATTCCTTCATATACTTCAATTACTTTATACCGTATACTTATGTATATATAATGTAACCAATTTGTTTCATTCTCCTGTTGATCATTACTAACTATCATCTCTCTTCTTATGGCATCAATCTTAATTATCATTTAATGACTCCATATAATTCATATATCAAACCATTATAACATGTAAGTATTTCATACCTTATAACATTATACCTATCAGTCATTAATCTAAATTGGATCAAAACTTAGTCCACTTCTCCTTCTAATCCACTTAACCCTACTATCAAATTATCATACTTATCATGCATTTCACATAAGTACACATCACATTATATCACATCACATATCATATAGCATATATCACATAGCATATATCACATGTCATGGCATATATCTTGTATCATTATCATGTATCATATAACTTATAACATTATGAATTTTCCTATCATATATAATTTAGTCATGTCATAGGCAATAAAAGAAATCAATGCATACTAATTAGCTAAGCAATCAATTAACATCATTCGTATCATAGGAGCCTTCTTTTTCTTGAGGTGGATCATAGGCATAGCCTCCTATAATATCTCTTGCCATGTCCTATTGCATGCCATACGCGGTGCTCTAGGTCACGGTTCTTTAGTAGGGTTAATCTTTTTGGTCATCTGAAGAGAAAATCATAAGGCATATAACAATAACAAGGATTACTAAAACCTACTAGGATTTTGCGAAACTATGCTAGCGATAGACTGCGAATGACATGATAGGAAAATTCCTATGCTCCAGGATTATACATATTTAACCCAATATCTAGACAAGTCTAAACTAGACTTTTAAAAGCTACAGTTCTAATACCACCTTTGTCACATCCCAACTATAGAGGCATGGCGGTCCTAGAATATGGGAAGATATAAGGTCACTCACGTTTGTAGAACCCATTTATACAAATACTGCCTAGGATCATACCAAAACTTCTTACATTAACCTAAATAAACCTTTTTTTTTTTTTTTTCTGAAAACCTTAAGTTGCGAAAGCATAGTTAAAATATATTTTAAACATAATCCATAAAGAAATAATATTTAGAATCTAATTAAAATCTCAAAAGATAACATTTCAAAATAAACATCCAAAAATAAACATTTCCTGAGCATCTAAGGATAACTCTTTATAACATATTAAACTAATTATCTTGGATAAGGAATTCCCCAAGCAAAGTAGAATGCTTGAGCCATCACCTTATCTCCTCACATTTGCTTACATGGAACCACACAAGAAAGAAGGGGTGAGATAGATGATCTTAATGAGTAAACAATATAGCATAAATGATATCATATATCCCATTTTTAAGGAAAGCCTATTGTATATAACATATAGTTCATGATTTACAAATCGTGGTTTCACAGTTTTCAATTTAGTAAGATTTTCACTTTAGCAGATTTGCAGAAATCACACTTAAAACACCTATTACCCAATCAGAGCAAATGACTATACTAGCTCATTCACTCAAGAGAAAGATGGCCTCATGCCAAATTCTAACTCCCAACCCATTACTTATAAAGTCATGAAAATGATCAGGCTCCATGGCTAGAACCGCCCCTTCTAGCTAAGGTGGATACAAAACCCCTATCCATCTAGTTAAGACCATATTCACAGGTTTCGATGATTACCCGCATCGGCATGAGGACTTCTACATAAAGGGTTAAAGGTACCATAGCTAGAGCTAATGGTAATTACAAATAATAATATCATATAAGGCAACAATAAAAAGTATCCTAATAGTAACAGTAATTTAACTTTCGAACAAAAGGTACAATGATAGTGTAGTTCCAGAAAGAATATAATTTAAGGCAATAATCACAAAGGTATTATCATTGGATAGTCAAAAATGGTTTTGGACCAAATGTCCTTTGGCAACCTAAGCTTAACAAAGAAATCACATAGTCAAATTTAAAATGGAAGTGAACTTGGGTATCAAGAATCTCAAAGGTTCCCATAACATAATCATGGTAGCTTGAACTTGTAACAATAGCATAATATTTACTCACTTTGTGGTTCATTTGCTCCTAGTACTTGTAGCCCTTGACTTCTAATAGTCCTCAAGCTCTAACATAATATTTAATTCAATACTTAGTATTTATTTAATCATCATGCTATCCTATCTCATAACTATCCTATGCACATATAATATTCACATACACTTAGAGTTGTACAAAGATGTGCACTCATCACTTGCATATAACATGTTGACTTTAAAAGTCTTGCCCATTTAGCCTTCATAAGCTTACATGAAAATACATTATAATTCATTTCAATATCTTTCTAAGGTCAACACAATATCATTTCTTAGTATCAATTCACTTTAATAATCATCTTAGTACACTTAACACTTCCACATATGTCAACTTAACAAATAACCTTTCAAGTGTCAAGCTTATCTTTTATAACTAATTCATTCAATCAATCTCTTCATCAATTCAAGATCATTAATTCATTATCAAGTTATCATACAACCTACTTCCATATTATCCAATCATATTCACATATTAGTCACAACCTAAAGTTAAGATACCATAAGTATACCAAATTGCCTCTAGCCTTGTCTAGAGTCATTCCTTCAACCAATATGTAATTTAACCATTTATCATTCATACATCTATGCCAATAATCAACAAAATACATCCCATAAAAATTATAAACATTGGGATAAGAATCCCAACAATGGCCGAATGCTCCATTAAAGGGAAAAAATGAATTTTCTGAATTTTTGCACTTTCATCTATTACAATAATATGTAGAAACATGGTTTGAACCAAGATTTTTCATGTAAACACAAAAAAAAATCATTTAGAACATCAATCTATATGAATCAGCAACAATAGGTGTGACATATACATAAAAATTCCAATTTTAGGTTTTAGGATGCAAAACCATGAACCTTTCTTGTTTTCGATATTTTTCAGTCATTACAGTAATATATAAACTGGTGTTTTAAACCATTATTTTTCATTCAATCATAGCAAATATTAGTTTATAACATCCACATATATGAATCGGCAGCCATAGATCATAATTATGCATGAAAATTTCAATTTTGAGTTGTAGAATTCACCTTTGGAAAAATCACGTGGAAAGATTTGTGTTTTCGGTAGAGAATTAGATTTCTCTTTCAAAAACTCACCCAAACTGAATTAAATCTATAAAAATCAGTAAATACCCAGTTCAAATTAATTTTCTCATAATTTAATTCATAGAAATCATATAAGGACTTGAAAGAGAAGAAAAACTTACTACTACGGTAAAGAAATCGCAAGATTGAAGGTTTTGAGAATTTTGGTTGAGAGAATTATCTTGAGAGAATTTTTCTGCCAAAATAATGAAATAATAGAGGGTTGCTGCTAGAAAACTAGGGCTGGCTGAATTTTACATTAATATATGTAGGGTTTTGAGCAATTTCCAGGATTACTCTTAATGAGCTAGGTTAGGAGGTTTTTCGGGTAGTGAGCTTTTAGGTATTTGGGATTTTTATTTAATTTAGGGGCTGATTATAGGTAATTAAAAATAAAATATTTTTTCTTATTATTTTTTGTAAGATTTCTCACAGAACATTTATTTTAAAATTATTTTAAAATACTTATAAAATTATTTTATGCTTAAAAATTGCCTTTATGCAAGAAAATTTATTTTTTTTTAAATTAAATTATTTTATGCTAATGCACTTCATGTGAATCATTTATTTCACAATAATAACTCATATTATGCATATTAACATTAATTTAACATGCCACACACTCATAAATCACATCATACATGAATTTCTATAAAATCACATATTTTGTCTCAATAACTCTAAATTCAAGCAATTTGTCATGAAAATTCCTAGGGTAGATGTGAGTTGTTACACTTGAGCTCTAAAGTTGGTAGGTCAATAATGGATGGCTTCATTCTTTTACTCTTGGGCATCTCAATGTGCTAAAATGCCTTGCTCTTCTTCAATGGCTCGATAGCCTAAAGATAGGCTACATGTTCAATGGTCTCATGTGTCTTAATATTTTCTTATCCTTGCACAAGACACAACTCCAAAGGATCCTTATGAATAATGTTTGAAATAAAATGCATAATCTCAAGATTAATTACATCATCACAAGCATCCACATCCTTAAGTGCAAGTGGGTGTTTCATAGCATTAGATATTTGCAAAACCATTTGCTTATTGTATCAATTTATTGCCATGCACATCATTCATAGCTCTAGCAGTAGCTAGAAATGGTCTACCTAGGATAAATGACACATCAACATCCTTATTAATATTCAACATCACAAAATTCATAGGAAATATAAATTCACCAACCTTCACCAACACATCCTTAACTATACCCTTAGGGTAAGTGATAGATCGATTTGCTAATTGAATACTTACAGGTGTTGGCTTAGTTTCACGTAGACCTAATTTTTTGAACATTTTGTAGGGTATAACATTGATGCTAGTCCCCAGATTAGCCAATGATTTATTAATTTCTAAACTACCTATAAGACAAGGGATAGTAAAACTCCCTAGATCCTTAAGCTTTTCGTGTAGCTTTTTTTGAATGATTGCTGAACACTTCTCAGAAAGTTGAATCATTGACACCTCCTTAAGTTTCCTTTTATTGGAAAGCATCTCTTTACAAAATTTGGCATACTTTGGCATCTGCGAAAGAGATTCCATAGAAGGAATGTTAATGTGCAATTGTTTAAAGAGTTCAAGAAACTTACCAAATTATTCATCCATTTTGTCCTTCTTTAACCTCACAGGATATGGTATGTGTGGTTAGAACTCCTTAACCATAGTGTAGGATTCACTTTCTCTTTAACTTCCTCATTTTTGGCGCCATCATCTTCAACTACCAATTTCTCATTTTGCTTTTAGAAGCCTTTAACTCTTTACCACTCCTCAATGTAATGGCCTTGAGTTGCTCTTTTAGATTAGTTTTAGTATTGTTAGGCTAATTACCTTGAGATCTCTCAGATAATGCTTTTGCAATTTGCCTAACCTGATTCTCTAGATTATTAATAGAAGCCTATTGATTCCTTAGAGCTATCTATATGGTTTGAAATCAATCTCCGAAGCTACAATGAATTTTCCCAACATCTCCTCCAAATTGCTTTTCTTCTCTTGCTAAGGTTGGGATTGGAATCTAGGTGGAGGTCTCGCATTGGATTGGTTATTCCAAGAGAAATTTAGATGATTCCTCTAACCAGGATTATAGGTATTGCTATATGGATTATTATGCTATCTTGGTGCATTAACTAGATAGTCCACTTGCTTGGGCATGGCAAAATTATTCCCCATCTGATGGTCTTGACTTTGATGACCTCCCCTACAACATTCATAATACATGACTTGGGCAGGTATAGTTGATAAGGCCAAAGTGTTAATCTTTTTATTCATAGCCTCAAGTTGAGCCGCCAAAGCTACTATAGGATCCACTTGATGAACACCAGCAGTCATGGTTCTTCCTTGATCTTGAGTGGGTTTCCATTGGTAGTTAGTAATGGCCATATCCTCTATTAAATCCCCAGCTTGCTCTAGTGTCTTGTTATTAATTAAACCCCCAGCAACTGCATTAATTTCTTGCTTACTTGCATAATTCAAATCATTGTTAAAAGTCTAAACATTTGGGTAGAGTTCCACCAGGTTAAATAAATTCTAAGTCTATTATACCCTAGTTACAGGCAAGTGTACCTATTATTCAGGTAGTATAGCATAAAAGAGGTCAATGCCATAGGGAAACTATATAAGTATTAGCTCAAATGTTAACTATTGTCTAGTGAATCAAATTCTAAAGAAACTAGAATTAAAATAAATTAAAGATTAAACTAAATTAACTAAGTGCAGAAAAATAAACAAAATCAATTGGAAAAGAATCAATGAATAGATTATCTAAATAGAAACTCCCCCGAGCTCCTTATGCATTTCATGAATTATGGAATCAATCAAATCAAACAATGAATCAAGTTGGCAGTCCTAAAAGTAGAATTAGACCTTTCTCAAGTGACTCAATCCCCTTTTCCCTAAATAAATTAAATGGAATCTCTTCTTATATAATGGGTTCAACAAAGTGTTAATATCAAGGAATTTAAGCCAAAGGATTTTATAAATCTATCTCTAGTATCCCAAGCAATCCCCAATATTCATGAGTGATCAAATTAAATCAAGCGTATCTCTACTTCTTAATAAGAAATTAGATATCAAATCAACAAACTAGCAATTGTCAATCAAATTTTATCAATATAAATCATGAATATAACTCAACCCAGGGATGGTTAATTAAAAATCCAATCATTCAATCCATACAATCTGAATTAGGGTTCATTCCATCTAGATAAAAAGAGTTTAGTTCATGGTAAGTTGGAAGAATAGTGAACAAGAAAGAAGAGAATGATAAGTCAAACAATCCATATAAAAGATCTTAAAAATGTTATTTTCGATCTTGAATCAACCATTTTGAATCCACTGTAATATCATTCTTTCCTGTTGATTTCAGCTGTCAACTCTTCCTTTCATCTTAAAAAGTTCTCTTGAAGTAAAACTCTCTGAAAATATTTGACTCCCTCTTTTTCTCTTTGAAAACATCTTTTAAAGGATGTATTTTTTATCTACATAGTTTGGTACACACCCATGTTATTGGGTGTGTAAGCGTCTGTCTCCTTTATGAAAATTAGCTCTTTAGCATGGGCTGCAACACACCTAGGTACACAAGCAGAATGGCTCAACATGCCCTAATACGTGCTTATGCTCCTGGGTGTGTTGCACGCTGTGTCTCTAAGTCCTTGCCCAAAATTCGCTGAATTCGCTCCTTAGCTTTGTAATTTTCAGAGAAATTGATTTGTGGCTTTCAAATCAACCAGAATACTCAAAATACTCTGATAAACCACTGAACAAATAAATTAAACTCAATTTAATGATAAAACAAAGTAAGAACAACAGATAAAATATAGTTAAATATGCACTTGTCAAATCTCCCCACACTTGAGCATTTGCTTATCATCAAGCAAATTAAATCAAAATAGCAATTCAAAATAGAATTGCCTCTCTCAACTTTAAAACAAATCATCAAAATGGACAATAGCTCACTTATCTCGAAAACTTGAAATCTTCAATCAAATATCAATTCTCAAACATGATAGTCATATCAAGAAATCTTCATATCAAATTCTTAAGTCCAAACTACATAGTTAAAGATTTATGCAAATGATTTCAACACAACAAAAGTCAAAGCAAAGTAGATTTATAAAGATTTTCTCCTAGGTAGTTGACCATTTTTTTTTTTTGCTTTTTAGAGCAAGACCTTGTTTGAATTATCATACTAGCCTTTTGACGTGAGTGTAAAAATTTGTGACGCCGAGCCCCGGTTACACAGCTAGAATCACAAATTCAAATGGCTACTAGCACTATTTATAATCTTAACTCAAGATTTTATTTTAATGAGTCAAGAATAGCGAAATAGATTAGAAATTTAAAGCTTCTTTTTGCTCTTTTACTTATTTTATTTTCCAAGAAAAGTAATCAAGTCTCTTAGAATATTAGAGATTTCTACTAAAACCTTAAACAAAAGTTATAATGAAATCAAATAAGCACAAAAATTTAACTAAGAGCTCGAACTTCAAATTATCAAAACAACTCCCTAACACGACTACCACATTCAATTGTTGATAGATGATCAAGTCAATCAAGCCACATATAAAAAAGTTATTGCCATTTAAATGAACATTCATCCATTAAGAGAGTCAATTCCACTTCATACTACTATCTCAATTTAATTTACTAACTCAAAATCTACACCCTTAAGCAATCCCCCCACACTTATTGAACACATTATCCTCAAGGTGTTAGAGAGAGAAAATAAAAATAAAAATAAAAGAGAAAGGGTATTGCCCTAAAATTGGTCACAAGAATAAAGTCATGATTGGATGCGCCATGTTCAATCCACGAAGATAAAAATTAAATGAGGTCGTTATTCGCGAAAAATAACCAAAAACTAAAACATTATAGATCACAAAGAAAACAAGATAAAAACAATACATGTAAACTACTCATTGCTCTTACAATAATGAAAGAAAATATTCCTATCTTAGAATTGTCATTAGTTCATACAATCAAGTACAATCTAAACGGGGCTAAACAAGCTTTTTAATTCTTAACCCTCACCATATTTTCAGCTTCCTTTGCCTCCTTCTCCATGTCCACTATCTCCTCCATGGTGAAAGTGTATTCATTTTCAGCTGGACAATCCCCATGATAAGCATAAAAAGCCATGGTTTATTTAGGAGTCATAGTGGTTTTAGGGGCACACTTAGGAAGGTTGGAGGTAGATGGACTAGGTTCCATCTTGGTTATGTTTTTGTCAAAGCTCATGCTTGCATTTTATCTTAATTAGCACTAAGTTAAAGCAATAAGTTAGAATGTGGTCTATACCATGGAGGCCTCTCACTAATATGCTAAAAAAAAAATGATAACCACTTGTACAAAAGTGAATAGGGTTTGGTGATTCATGCATTTCTGTTATGGTCCCCGCAATAATTACATGACATAATAAAAGCAATGAAAAACAAATGTGCAATAATGGATAAAACAAGAGATAAAAAATAACAATAATAAAATAAAAAGGAAAATGAAGAGAAATTAAAAATAAGGACAAAAGGAAATGAAAGATACTAATCCTCATTGGTGGATGAATCAATGTCATCAACTCCAACTAGTTCATTGTCATTTGCCGGAGGTGCCGGTGGTGGTGATGGAGGTAGCTATATGGAGGGAGTGAATCTTGAGTGTCGAAAGAACTCCACCATCGACTGCTCCATCCATCTCCTATACTCGGCCTCATAATCTAATTGAGCCTCAAGGCACCAATGTTGTCTCCGCATCAGTCTTGTCATCAAAATCTATAACTCGTGAAGCTGTTGCTACTAGTGGTATAGTCTCCCCACTTTGCTCTCCATTCGACATAGTTGTCTCTCCAAATCAATCATCTTGCGATCCTCTACCTTTGGATGGCTAATAATATGCACCCAGTCTCTAAAGCTTGTTGGAGGGAAGAAATATGGTGGTGGTGTAGAACCGGATGGTCCAGCTAGGTCAATTGTAATGGTAGGCTCTAAAGGACTAGGAATCTCATCTGTTAGGGGTAGAGGTGGGTCAGTAGCAGTAGGCATAGGAGGTAGAGGTGGTGCACCCCTGGATAGAATAGCAGTCACTTTCAGTCTGTAGGATGCCCATCTTTTGTAAAGTCATCAGCCTAATAGGCCTCGGCATACCATCTATAGTCATTGGGGGAGAAGCAGCAAATATCCCTAATTTCTTCACCAGATGAGTGATGTACATCCCTTTAAATAAATCGCCACTTGACCCCTTTCAGGCCTTGAATATAAGTGACGTATGAGTGCGTGAGTGACATTGCACCAATAGCAGTTGACCATGTAGCATAGGAAGAAAAGATATAATAGCCTAACCACCCCTGTGCTATCTCTTCAATTAGTAATGGTGTAGGTGAGTAGGTTGTACATCACTTGGAGATTGATCAATCTAAAATAAGAGGCCTTGGATTTGGTGGCAGCATAGTTGTAAGCTCTCGATGCCTGACTATGCCATACTTTGGTAGGCTTGGTCAACAAATCAGTAAAATCTACAAGAGCATCCCGATACTCTTGTGTGTCAACCTCCAATGTTGAGTACAACCCTAATCAGACACCAAACTCATTAACGGTCATCTAGAAACTAGTGATGCCCAGTCAAAATCTAATTACCTCTTTGTCATACCAACTCAGATTCTTCCTATCAAGCTGAAGTGTGCAGAGGAATTCCAAGGTCCATTCTTTGTATGCCACCTTTGAGATTTTGAAAAACTAATCCCATCTCAGCTGGTAGAGGTACTGGCATAACTCCCCTGATAGGCCTACTGTATCTATGGCATCCTAATCCATCACTCTGTTGAGCTTGAATGGTTTGTTTGCCAATGTAGCAAACCATTGTCAAGCTTCAGCCTCGGTGAACTAGAGACAGGGGTGGCTGGTAATGAATATAGTCTTTGGCGTTGTTACCGGTAGAGGAGTTGGTGCACTATTGGATTCACCTCGCCATCTTTTGATGGGAGATGCTGAATGGTGAGAAGAAGCCATTGCTTAACATAGAGGCATTTGCAAAACAATCAACCAAACACCAAACCCAAGTAAATTAAATGAAAGGACAAAATTTTCAGTAGCATAACAGCCTTACATAACCCTCATTCTCATAGTTGATACACACAACCCGACCACAACCAATCATCTAATCAAACCACCATAACTCACCCAATAAATGAAAATTTATTCATTCCTTTACCAAAAACCCACATAACATCTCCTATCTTCAAAACCATTACCCATCTCCATGATAACCCCATTATCCATCACAGATAATATCAATTACAAACTAAATAGCATATAACTCACCCTATGGATTGAAAAATAAACAAAAATCATAGTTAAGAATCCATATGTTGGATGAAGAATGGAAAAACACATTGAAAATTTCTCAAAGAACTAAGTAAATGCACTCTCCAATGCTAAAACTCAAAGAAATGTAGTGTGTGAGTGATAATTTTGAAGAAAAGGAGATGATTAGCGAAGAAAATAGAGAGAAAGTTGAGAGGAAAGGGAGAGAAGATGAAGAGAATGATGAAAAAGTGAGAGAGTGGGAGAAATTTAAAAGGAAAGCTATTTTTTTAATCTGCACATGCCTAGGCACATGCTTGTGTTCCTAGGCATGTAGACGTCAAACATCGCCTGTCTTAAGGTGTGGCATGAGCCATGTTTGGCTCTGTGAAAATTAAAAACTCATTTTGTTCTTGGACATGCCCATGAACACGGCCGTGTGTCTAGGTGTGTTGCTTTCTGTCCCAAATTTGAATTTTCAGTTTCCTAGAACATATATATGTACCTAAACGTGTTCTTTGGCATGTAGCTCGCTATGAGAAAATTTTAAAATTCACACTTTACCATTCTAAATGCTATGTTGGATAGGCCTATGTATTTGGGCATGTAGCCCTCTACCTCTAGCCAAATTAAAGCCTTTTCACCTCCATTTTTTTTTATCTATAAAAACAATACTTAGCTAAAGATTAAATTAACTAAAAACTAAATCAAACAAAATTAAAGGAAATTAAAACAACAATGGGTTGCCTCCCATTTAGTGCTTCTTTAATGTTGTATTAGCTGGATGGTCAGGAATAATTTCTCCTTTCAAATCTTGGAGATGAAGTATCTCCTTAGCATTGTCCACTTCTCCCCCAAAATAGAGCTTTAATCTTTACCCATTCACTTTAAATCACCATTTTTAGGATGAGTAAGCTTTATAGCTTCATAGGAAAAGATTTGTTTTACTACAAATGGCCCTGACCATCTAGATTTCAACTTACCAGGAAAGAGTCTAAGCCAAGAGTTATATAACAAAACCTAATCTTCAATATGAAACTCTTAATTTTGCTTGATGCGAGCATTATGCCATTGCTTAGTTCTCTCCTTGTACATTCGAGCATTGTCATAAGCCACCAATCTCTATTCATCCAGCTCATAAACCTGCAAATTTCTCTTTTGGCTTGACCTTTGACAATGATCACACCCTTGTACATAGTGGTAGCTATCTTTGAACAATGTAGGCCAGTAGAAACCTGATTCAAGAACTTTTTATGCAGTTCTACTTGGCTTTAAATGCCATTTAGTTGGTCCTTTATGGAAATGAGTCAATATACTCATGGTTTCCAAGTATGCCACACATCTCCTTATAAACCTATTAACACAAAATTGAAACAAGAAAGGATCCTCCCAAAAGTAATATTTTAAATTGGTAAAAAATTTCTTCTTTTGTTAAAATGTGAGTCCTTTTAGGAGTATCTTGGCAGTAAGGTAATTTGCAAAATTAGCAAATTAAGGAATTTTAGAGTTAAGAGTACTTACCATGATGCACAATTGCTTATCTAGAAAATTGTCATTGATATCTGTAACAACCCACAACCACCCTAGAAATTTTCATGATAATTTGCTTGACATAAAACTGTTAAGGTTAAGTATGTACTTTTATGGAAATTTATGTGCTATGTGATTCATGGGTATGTGGTATGTTAAATTAATTTTAATATGCATAATATGAGTTATTATTGTGAAATAAATAATTTATATAAAGTACATTAGTTTAAAATAATTTATTTTACATAAAATAAATTTTCATGCAAAAAGACGATTTTTAAGCATAAAATAATTTTTATGAACATTTTTAAAATATTTTTAAATAAATATTTTAGCAAAAATTTTAATAAAAATAATAAGAAAAATATTTTATTTTTAATTACCTATAATCAGCCCATAAAATAAATAAAAAGGCTAAATTCTCAAAAACCTACTACACCAAAATACTCATCACTTAGCTCATTAAGGGTAATCTTTGAAATTTCCCAAAATCCTAAATATAAAAGGGAATTTTAGTAGCAGCCACCATTCTATTATTTCATTATTTTGGCAGAAAAATTCTCTTAAAATTATTATCTCTATTGAAATTCACAAAATACTTTCAAACCTTGTGATTTCTTGACTGTATTCATAAGTTTTTTCTCTCCTTTCAACTTATTATTTGATTTCTATGGAACTAATCATGAGAAAATTATTTTGAACTAAATATTTACTAATTTTTAGTGATTAAATTTAGCCTAGGTGAGTTTTTGGAAGAGAAAATGATTTTTCTACCGGAAACACCAACCTCTCTGTGCGATTTCTCCAAAGATAAATCTTACAGCTCAAAATTGAAATTTTCATGCATAAACTCAAGGGGGGTTGCCAATTTTTACATGCTTGTGTTATAAATGGATTTTTGATGTGTTAAGATGAAAAATGTCAAATTAAATCATATTTCTACATATTACTGTAATGACCGAAAAGTTTCAGAAAACAAGGAAATTCATGGTTTTCGTCCTAGAATTTAAAAGTTGAAAATTTTCATGTGTATGAACCCTAGGGGCTGCCGATTTGTGTGGTTTTGCATTCTAAATAAATTTTTGTCATGATTGAATAAGAAATAATGGTTTAAAACATGTGTTTACATATTATTGTAATGACCGGAAAGTACCAAAAACAATATAGGAGCATGGTTTTCATCCTAAAATATAAAGTTGGAAAATTTTTATGTATATATATCTATATGGGTGCCAATTCCTATGGTTTAGTATTCTAAAATGATTTTTATTTTGATTACATGAAAAATCTTTGTTCAAACCATGTTTCAGTATATTACTGTAATAGATGGAAAGTAAGAAAAATTCAGGTTTTCTCTCTCATAGTGCATTTGGCCATTGTTGGGATTTCTATCCCAATGTCTATAATTTTTATGTAATGTATTTTAACATTGACATGTGTGAATGAATGATAAATGGTTAAGATTGCATGTTGGTTGAAGGAATGACTCTAGATAAGGCTAGAGGCAATTTGGTATACTTAAAGTATCTTAATCTTATATTGTGATTAAAATGTGAATATGATTAGGTAATATGGAAATGGGATTTATGATGAGTTAATAATCAATTAATGATCTTGAATTGATGAAGAGATTGATTGAATGAATTGGTCATAAAAGATAGGCATGACACTTGAAAGGCTATTGATAAGTTGACATGTATGGAAGTGTTAAGTGTACTAAGATATTTGTTAAAGCAAATTAATATTAAGATCATGACATTGTATTTGACCTGAGAAAAGTATTGGTATGAGTTATAATGTAATTTCAAGTGAGCCTATAAACACTAAGTGTGTAAGACTTTTAAAGTCAACATCTTATGTGCAAGTAATGAGTGCACATCTATGTGAAACTCTAAGTAGATGTGAATGTTATATATGCATGGGGTAGTTATAGGACAGGATAACATAATGATTAAATAAATACTAAATATTGAATTAAATATTATGTTAAAGCTTGAGGAGTTTTAGAGGTTCAAGAGCTATGAGTACTAAGAGTGGCAGAACTATAAGGTGAGTAAACATTATATTATTGTTATAAGTACAAGCTATCATAATATGTGACCTTTTGATATTCTTGAAATTCAAGTTATTTTCTATTTTTAAAATAAAACTCTATGATTTCTTTATTAACCTTGGGTTGCCAAAGGACAATTGGTCCAAAAACCATTTTAGTTTATCCAATGATAATACCTTTATGATTATTACCCTAACTTATATTCTTCTGAAACTACACTATTCTTGTATCTTCTGTTCAAAAAGTTAAACTGCTATTGCTATTATGATACATGTTGTTATTGCCCTAAGTACTATTATTGTATGTGATTGCCATTAGCTCTAGCTATGGTTCCTCTAAACCTTTTTATGCAAAAATCCTAGTGCCAATACGGGTAATCATCAAAACCTGTGCACATGGTCTTAACCCAATGGATAAGAGTTGTGTATCCATCTTAGATAGAAGGGGCAGTTCTTGCTGTAGGGCCTGATTAGCTTCATGCTTCTTTATGTGATAGGAGTTGGAATTTGGTTTAATGCCACCTCTCCTTTGTGTGTTCGAGTGATTATGATAACAGCCTTCACTCTATGTGTTATGTGTTATTTGTGTGATTTCTGTAAGCCTTGCTAAATTGCAAACTTTGATTCATGAACTATAAATCATGAACTATGTGTTATAAGCTATGAGTTTCCTTTCTAAAGGAATATGTGTTATTATATGTGCTATATTGTTTACTCATTGAGATAATCTATCTCACCCTTTTTCCTTTGTGTGGTTCTAGGTGAGCAATATGAAGAGGCGAGGAGATGGCTCAAGCATTCTACTTTGCTTAGGGGATTCCTTGTCTGAGTCTTTAATAATACCATGCTACGATGAGTTCTTAGATGCTCTAGGAATTTTTATGAGATCTTTATTTTAGAATATTATGTTGAAGAAGTTGCTAGGAGTCTTATTATTATTTTATTATAAACTGTATTAAAGTATATTTTTAACTTTCATAAATTTAAGGTTTTTTTCTTTACAAAAAGGTTTTATTAAGTTAATTCATGGGGTTTTGTATATGTATAAGTGGGTTCTATAAGCGTGGGTGACCTTATGTCTCCCCATGTTTTAGGATCATCATGTCTTTGAATTTGGGATGTGACAAAGGTGGTATCAAAGCTGTAGGTTTTTTTTTTTTTTTTTTTTTTTTTTTTTTTTTTTTTTTTTTAAGTCTAGTTTAGACTTGTCTATTTATTGGGTTAATTAAGTATAATCCTGGAGCATAGGAATTTTCATGTCATGTCATTTGCAGCCCATCGCTAGTATAGTTCCGTGAAATCCTAATAAGCTATAGTACTCTTTATTATTGTTTGTTTGTGTGCCTTACGATTTTTTTACTAGATGACTATGATGATCACCCCTGCAAGAGGACTCAAGCCTAGAGCACCCTATGTGACCTGCAAGAGGACTTGGCTGGAGATGTTCGAGAGAATCATACCTGTGATTTGCCCCAAGAGGGAGGTCTCCTAATAGGGAGGAGGACCCCAAGGAGTGCCTGGACCGTGATTGGGTTTATGGTAAGATTTAGAAATTGGAGGATGACTACTAAAATTTGAAGGAGGAAAATCGACATCTTAGGCTTTTGGTTCATGCCTTGAGCGAGGATGTGGAGCAGATTAAGATAGGGACTAATGAGTATAAGGGATACTACTTGCCATCTAGGTCTTTGTCTTCGACTAGTGTGAGGCCTCGCTTGAGTACTTGTCCAATCCGCTAAAGGGAATCGAAATGCTCATTTGGGAAAGAATTCACAAGGAAGCCCTCGGGCTTATCTTTGATAGGTTTGAAAATTATTTTTTGGAGTTGCCACCGTAATTTATTTTTATTTGGGAAAATATATGTAAAAAACCCATTTGACTCCAATTATTACCCAAAAGAAAAAGGATCACTAGCTTCAAAACCAAAGAGTATTCAGGGTTGGTTTAATTTAACAAAATAAGTTTGGCCAAGTAATATAAAAGTGACTTAAAATATATTTCGTGAATAAATTAAAATGCATGAATAATTTATAGTATGCATGATCATTCAATCCATAAAGTTTATACACAATTATAATTCAAAATAAAAGAGAATTAATATTACAATGAAATTGAAACTTAGGGGATACCTCCTCTAGCATTTATGGGTTCTAGGGAAGTCACACATTCCTCAAACTAAACCTAATAACTAAGTAAAGGAAAGCAAAATAAAAGTAAGTGAAAAAGGTGATAAGGGGGAGAATTGGTTAATTTTAGTTGGATTCGATGCCTGAACTAAGCATGCCTATGTATCTTTTTGAATAGGAATAAGAACTTATGTAGTTCTCCCTTCTTGCGAAGGGGTTAGTTTAGCCTAGCCATTTTATCATGTTTTGATCGATTGATTAAAAGAGGGTTAAGTTAATTAATTAATTAAATTGATTACCAAGTTGATTAGTTAGCAACCTAGATGAATCAATTCAATTAACTAACTAAAAGAAGCAAGGAAATTTAGACAAAAGAAATTTTAAGGAAAAGAAGCTTACCTCGGATGGTGGGCAGCAACTGGCATTGGATGGTGGGCGGCGACTAGTGCTGGATGATGGACGGCAGCTGGCGTTGGATGGCCGGCAGTGGCTAGCTTTGGGTGGCGGCTAGCCTTTAGCGGCGGACATGAGCCTTGGGCAAGAGACTTGCCTCGAATAGGTGGGTGGCGGAAAGCCTTAAACTGATTGGGTATGAATCAAAGAGAAACCCCCTAACTCACTTTGCGAAGCAAAAAGCAAATGCAAAGTGGTTTGCTTGAAGTTATTGCTTTTCAAGCTCTAGAAGTTGGTGTTTTGAAGAGTGGAGAGGTCATATATATATATAGGGAAGGCTAGAGCTTATAATGCATAAACTTCCACTATAAGATAGTTGGAAAAAAGGAATTTTTGTTAGAGTTGCTGCAAAAACCCCTGTGTTGCCGCATAGGGCTGTGCAGCAGCTGCACAAGGCTGTGCGGTATCGCACAGGACTATGCGGCAACCACATAGGCCTGTGCGGCAGCCGGCCTCACTTTCTCTCATTTCACCATTTTCGCCCGTTCTCGCTTGTTTCTTGTCCGTTTTACATGATTCTAGTTGCATTGTATTCATTACTCAGTCTCAGATGTTTGAGAGAGTTCAAATGTCAAAAAGAAATGTTTGGATTTTTCCATTTTGAGAGTTTTTGACTTCTGAAAGTTTATTTACCGAGTCTAAGTGCTTCTAAGGTTCAAATACATACTGGAAGGTGCAAAATTAAGGGTTCATAGCTGCCCCCTCATCAGAATTATCTTTGTTTGAAAGGAAATTTTGATGATAGTGAACTTGAGGATGGGAGATGGCAAAAGGAACTAAATTATTATCTAGGACAAAGTTTAGACATTTGGGTGAGAGGTGTGGCTGAATTTAAGGAAGGTGCCCCCGATATATTTAGGAGATCTAGCAACTGGTAGTTTATGATAATTGGTAGGAGCTAAAACTGATGTTCCTATCTAGTAGGAATGATGGTGACCCTATTTAGTAGGAATCAATGAAGTGGTGATGATAGCAACCCTGTCTAGTAGGAATTGACGAAGTGATGGTGATGACGATGCTGTCTGGTAAGAATCGACAAAGTGGCGGTGATGACGACACTGTTTAGTAGGAATAGATAAAGTGGTGGTCCTGCTAGTAAAAATGATGATGATGATCCTGTCTAGTAGGATTGAAGGTGACAATCCTGTCTAGTAGGAATCGACGAAGTGGTGATCCTGTCTGGTAGGAATGATGATGATTATGTTGTCTGGTAGGAAAGAAGATGACTCTGTCTAGTAGGAATCAACAAAGTGGTGATCCTATTTAGTAGGAATGATGATGATGATCCTGTTTGGTAGAAAAGAAGATGACCCTATATGGTAGGAATTGATAAAGTGGTAGTGATGATGACCCTGTCTAGTAGGAATCGATAAAGTGGTGGTCCTGCTAGTAAGAATGATGATGATTATCCTGTCTAGTATGATTGAAGGCAATGATCCTGTCTAGTAGGAATCGATGAAGTAGTGATCTTGTTTGGTAGGAATGATGATTATGATGTCTGGTAGGAAAGAAGATGACTCTGTCTAGTAGGAATTGACAAAGTGGTGATCCTGTCTGGTAGGAATGATGATGATGATCCTGTTTGGTAGAAAAGAAGACGACCTTGTCTGGTAGGAATCGATAAAGTGGTGATCCTATCCAGTAGGAATGATGATGATGATCTAGTTTGGTAGGAAAGAAGACAACCCTATATGGTTTAAATCGACGAAGTAGTGATCCTATATGGTAGGAATGATAATGATGATCCTATCTGGTAGGAAAGAAGACAACCCTGTCTGGTAGGATTCGAGGAAGTGGTGATCTTATCTTGTAGGAATGATGATGATGATCCTCTTTGATAGAAATAAGATGACCCTATCTGGTAAGAATTGATGAAGTGGTGATCCTATTTGGTAGGAATGATGATGGTGATCTGTCTGGTAGGAAAGAAGATGACCCTGTATGGTAGAAATCATTGAAGTGGTGATCATGTCTGGTAGGAATGATGATAATGATCCTATCTAGTAGAAAAGAAGATGACCCTATTTGGTAGGAATCGACAAAATAGTGATCCTGTCTGGTAAGAAAGAAGATGACCTTGTCTAGTAGGAATCGACGAAGTGGTGATCTTATCTGGTAGGAATGATGATGATGATCTTGTCTTTCTTTGAGAGTTTTGACAATTTGCCTTGATTCATGATACTATTCAATGCAAAAATGCTAGATAATTATGCAATGATATGATATCTTAAACTTGTGAAGGGTCAATTCTGATATAAAAGTGTTGATCTTTAGGAGAAAGATGCCCCTATTTAAAAAAAAGTGAATATTTGGAAAGGATGCGCCCCCACTTTAGAATAATAGAGGAAAATGGTTTGGGCATTTGGTTTTTGGTTGATCGGCTAGCTTAGAGGTGAAGATGGGCATGTCAAGTATGAGATTGGTTAGTTAATGGCCATCAGTTTGGCCTAGGCTAAAGCAAGGTGTGGTCTTGGACATGATCAGGCTGTTTAGTTTAAAAGGCTTAGATAGGTATGACTTTTGGGAATATTTAGTTTGAGGCTGGGATGGAGAGCTTGATAAGGAGGGTCAGGCTTTTAGAGATGATTAGATTGGAAGGTTTGGGGAAGGTTAGCTTATGGGGCTTGTCCTCAGAGAAGTTCATATGGAAGGCTTAGTCAAGTATGGCATTTCAGCACGGTCAAGTTATAACCTTTAGAGAGTTCATTTAGAAGGCTCGATCAAGTTCTGCCTTAGGCTTGGTCAGGTCTAGTTTAGAGGAAAGGTTAGACTAGGAAATTAGTTAGGGAAAGAGGAGATGAAGGCTTTTTGTGAATGGGCTTTATGGTGAAAGCTAGGCTTAGGCTTCATGGTGAGGCTTTTTGGTTTAGGCTTCATGGTAAAGGCTTTTGGGCTTGGGCTTCATGGTGAAGGCTTTTTTTGGGTTTCATGGTGAAGGCTTTTTAGTTTAGGCTTCATGGCAAAGGCTTTTAGGCTTGGGTTTCATGGTGAGGGCTTTTTAGTTTGGGGTTCATGGTGAAGGCTTTTGTGCTTCATGAAGAAGGCTTAAAGGCTTAAAGGCTTTGGTTAAGGGTGCTTTGGACCTTTTTGGAGGATGGTTGGCTTCATCTTAGGTATGGTGTTAAAGGTTTTGGTCACAAGCTTCATGGATAAGGGTTTGCCTTTTGACATGGTTGCATCTGATTTTCATGCCCATCATACGGTTGGCAAGCCTTAACTTAATTGGACTTCATAGGTGATGTAATTTGACAATGAGGCTTTTTTTTTTCAAAGATGATGAGGTTTTTCCACTAAGACATAGAATGACAGGGCTTTGAGTGCTTCGAGCCTTTTTTAAGCTTTGTAAGACATGACTTGGTTTTGGTTGTGCTAGAGAAAGCAGCCTTTAAGGATGATGAGTCTTAAAAGACTTAAAATCTTTGGTTCTACTCATGGGCTTGGCTCTTAAAAGATGATGAGACTTTGCCCAGGAAAGAATGGCATAAGGCTTGAACTTGAAAAGATGGAATGGTACATTTTGAAGTTAGGGAATGGTTGAAAAGAGGGTTGGAAATTTTGAAAAGGATTAGGGAGGTTGTATGATTTTGCTCTTTGTAGCATGATTCACGGAAAAGAACAAGCCAAGCTAATCTTGTTATTTTGATATTGAAGAGAAATTTAGGGTGATACTCTATTGGCTTGAACATAAATGACAAATTGGCTAAAAGGAGGTGCCCTAAGGAGTGGCTGAAGGACTGATGAGAAAAGACAACTTGGGGTTCATGCTTCCAATAAGAGATAGGAACATAATAGACTAGTAATGTGAGATATTGTGCCTAAGCTCTTTAAGCTAAGCGATGAGACGGGTTAACAAAAGATGATGACATCCTAGAAAGACATGCCCCCACTGTGAGATAAAGGCATAGAAGAAAATATCACTTTAAAGAATGAGCCTCTAGTAAGGAAGGATGACTTTTAAGACATGAGACGAGATGGAAAGATGATTTGATATGAAGGAAAATGACTAGGATGAGCCTTTTTTTTTTAGCTCTAAGCTACCTTTTTTAGGTTTTCAAATTAGCGAGCTTGGATTAATGAAATTTAGGAGAAAACATTCCACCATGATTTGCTGCTTTTTTTCATTTTGAGGGGCTTTAACATTTGAATTTTGGATTTAAAGAACTTGTTGCCCCTTGTTGAGGTGTATCATTTAATTTTATGCTTTAAATATTTGATGAGAGGTCTATTTCTTGACCTACATTGGTTAAGAGTTGGCGAAGCAATTGTTAATGGCACCTTAATTCCAATATGTGCTACTTGTGGTGGATTTAATTGACTATTCATTTCTCTTTTTCTCTTTCTCTTTTTTTTTTGTTCTTTCTCTTTTTTTTTTCTTTTTTTTTTGTTCTTTTTTTTTTTTAAAGCTCATCCATGTTTAAAACAAGAAAGACAAATGCCCAAATAATTAAAAAGATGTGAATGTTTTATTACAAAGGAAAATTTTATTGCAAGATAACAAAAAAGAATTAACATGATTGACGAAAAATACATGAAAAGGAAAATAAAATGACAAACCCAAACTCGAATTTAGACTTTTGAGATTTGGACACTGACTCAAACTCAAACTTGGATTTCAATCTCAGATAGGTCAGATTAGTCGAACTTGAACTCTTCCATGTCATGCAAATTAGGGTTGAGGTAAGGTGGGGTTGAATTAGTTTCGGGTTCTTCATCACTATTCGGGTTGGCGGTGAGGAATTCAAGTTGAAATGATGCACTTTGGATGCAATCTTCAACCTTTAATACAATTGCAATCAAAGCCTTAAAAGTGGGTAGGTATTGGGTTAACAAGTGGGCTCGGTAAGTTGGAAGTAGATTCTTGACAAGGATGTTGACTTGTTCTTACTCAGTTGGTCTATTTACCATTTGGGCAGCTTTAGCCCTCCACCTTATAAGGAATATGGATAAAGAATCCTTTGGAAGTTGCTTGGTAAGTTTCAAGTCATGCCTAGTGACATCCACTTCACTGTTATAATTACATTGTTCAACAAAGGCATAGCAGATATCATCCCATGTCCTTTTCTTGCTCTTGTCTAGTGAAAGGAACCATTTCCTGGTAACACCAATTAGTGATTATTGGAATAATTGAGCAAGGAGCTCATCACTAACTCCTTAAGGTTTCATTGCCCTCACTTATATCTTTAGATGGGTCTTGGGGTAAGTGGTTCCATCAAATCTCTCCAATTAAGGCATTTTGAATTTAGGAGGAATCTTGGCATTAGGAAATAAGGTTAAACTATCCACATCAATTATATCATCATAGTGCTTTAGGGATTTGATGGTTCTTTCCATGGCTTCAAGTTTCTCCATGAGTAATCTAGTGTCTGGATAAGAGAAAACTTCCTTACCTTGGTTTAGATATGGGTTGATTTGGCTCGAATTTGGGCTAGGACTGGTTGAGTTCAAGATAAGGTTGATGTGATGTAAAATGGTATAGATTTAGTCTTATTTCAGGTGCATTTTAGTTACTTTTTAGGTTTATGCTTAGTATATTATAATGCATTTTGTGTTTTATTCCTTTAATATTTATTCTACTAATATTTTCTCAAGATTTCTCCTTAACTTGATGGTTTTGAGAGTATTTTATAAGTTTTAGTAGGTTATGGGAGGTATTGGAGGTTCCTAGAAGAGTCAAGTATAAAAAGAAAGCAAAGTTTGGAATTCACTGGTGCCGAGTCGGCACCCTTCAACTAAGTTAGTGTCGAGTCGGCACCAATGGTTGCTATGCTGAGTTGTTGAGTGGAGGGAGAGTTGGTGCCAAGTCGGCACACACCAAAAGACAGGATTCTTCACGAACAGTCTGCAATGTTTTGGTCATAACTTCCTCTACACAACTCGGATTGAAATAATTCAAGAGGCTATGGAAAGCTGATAAAAAGGCCTACAACTTTGATGGAAGTCTAATTTTTCCATATAAATTGTCTGAAATGCACTTGAAGTTTTTGAAGTAGTTATTATGTGACCTTTCACAAAGTGTTGCATTTCTTTATGAAATGTTATGACTTTTAACTGTTCAAAGACTTTAAATAGTTGAAGTTTATTCTATAAAAGACATCTAAAAAATCAGAATACAAAGTATAGAGTATTTTATTAAGAAGAAAAAAAGAGAGATCTTACAAGTTTTAGCACTTTCAAGTACAGCACTTTGGGAAACTATTATTGTATCAAGGTTTCTAATCTTGAAAAGTGCTAGTAAAAGATTTCTATAACTTTTCTTTACTTAATCTATTTTATTTCTTTGATGATTGAATGTTTAATTTTCTTTTTATAAGATATGTAACAATGCATCAAGGCTAAAGTACTTGTGGTTAGAATTGCAATACAAATTTAGTCTATGAACTTCATTTTGATATTTTGTTAATGAATGATTGATTTGGCTTCAATTAAGTTCTAAATAGTTGTTATATATGCTTGATCACCATATGTAATATGTTAGTTAAGAATTTGCAATGAGAATTGGAATTCTTAATGGAAAAGTAATTGATGTCACTTAAGTTAAAAGATTAATTAGAATCTACTTCTAAAGGGATAAAAAGAATTAACATTGAACTTCATGGTTTTGTTTACATTTACATTGACATGAGAATGTGTGTAAGTCTATTCAAAAATACCTTTAATTGACTTAGAGATAAGCTTTTAAAGATTTCAGGTTAATTCTCTAATCAACTCATTCATAATTTTATTTTATATACATGTTAAAAGTTCATTGATTTAGATTTAAATTGTAATTCTAACCTGTTCTCTTTCTAGAAATTGTTTAATAACTTTGAATTATTTAGATATTAGTGATTTGTAGTTAAATTAGTAGTTAATTAGTTACTCAAACTCTAATTATTCTTTGCCTATCCATCTTAATAATTACCCAGTTAATATAAAATTGCTCCAAATTCTCTAGAGTTCGACACCCTACTCACTCTATACTTAGTCATAAGGGCTAGGGTATATAAATTTGCCCACATAAAATTTTGGCGCCGTTGCCGGGGAATTTGATTAGAATTTTTATTAACTTAGGGTAGTGAAAAGTTGTTTTAGGTTTTTATTTATTTTGTTTTTCAAAATTGTCATTCACAACATAAGGCTTATTGGGCAACGAAGGCTTTGAACTTTGATTTCAAGAAAGCAGGACAAAAGAGGCTTCTTCAATTGATTGAATTGGAAGAGTTAAGGATGAACACTTATGAGAATGCCAAGATTTATAAGGATATAAACAAGCAATGGCATGACAAGCATATTCATCATAGGGAGTTTCATGAAGGACAACTTGTTTTATTATACAATTCAAGACTTAAACTCTTTCCTGGTAAGTTAAAATCAAGATGGTTGGATCCTTTTAAAATCATCAAGGTTTATCCTCATGGTGCAGTTGACATTGAAAATTCAAAAGGGGAAATTTTTAAGGTCAATAGTCAGCGTTTGAAATCTTATGTTGTTGGTGATCATATGGGTAATGAAAATAGTTCACAATTAGAGGTTTGGGGACTACTTGGTGAACCTTCGGGTAAATATGATTATAAGGTAAAGTATACACCACCACCTAGTTCAAGTGTTCCTATTGAATCCATCGAGCCATCGGGTTGGGGAGAAGAATTTGATGCTATTGATAATCAAGGAACAAAGAAGGTTCATACCCTACACTCCCAATCTTAACTTGGAATTAAGGTATGATCAAACTATAGATCTTAGATTTAGCAAGGTATGATACTTACACATTTAGTTTATTTTTATTCTATTATATATATTTGTTTTCATAATTTTTCTTTTGTTTTTCACAGAAATTGAAAAAAAAAAGTGACATAGAAGTTCATTGTTGGCGAGTCGGTACCCTTCAACTGAGTTGGTGCTGAGTCGGCACCAATGATCTCTATGCCGAGTTAGTGTGCCAAGTTGCACTAGGGGACTGAGTTCGTGCAGAGTCAGCACACATGATACACGTCCCAAAAATTCAAAATTTTGCAAATTTTCAATTGCTGGGCTATTTGACTTCAATTTTGTTGTTTTTAAACTCAAACATCACTATGAAAAAGCATATATTCCTTAGTGTCTCTTGGAAAGGGACTTGAAAAGGCTACACAACTTTATCTCTTTATAGTTAGTTTTTCTTTTTATAAACTTCTGCATTCTTTTCTTTTTTCTATTTCCATTTCACTCTTTATTTATCATATAACTCTTTCTTTATCTCTCTCTCTCTCACGTCTCTCTCTCTCACTTCTCATCTTCTCCAAGCTTTAGTTTTTTTTCTCTCTTTCTTAACCAAAACCCATTCCTTTTATCTTTCAAAAATTGTTTTACAAGATGGGTAGATAAAAAACAAATCCATCCTCATCTTCAAGGGGTAAGGAAGTTGCACAAGAGGAGGAAGATGTTTTGGATATTACACCACTATATAGAGCACCATTTCCGATTTTTCAAAAATAGGAAGGACAAAGGTATGACAAATGTCTTAAATGAAATGTTGTTGGTTCTAGGTTTCTTCCTCTTGATGTTGTTAGTAAAATGGGTTTTGATGAAATTCTACAGAAATTTCTTAAACAAATAGGTCTTAAAACTTTGGTTTCTTTAGAAAAAGACACTTATGTACAACTAACATAAGAATTTTATTGCACTTTAAAATTGAATGATAATGATCCTTATGTGTTAGATTTTCATATGCTGGGAAACCCATATCAATTGACTTATAATTTCACGAAAAAAGTGTTTGGTTTTTCTAAGGATGGAGTTTGTGAAATCCCTCGTGATTAGCATGCTAGTGAATATTGGAATGAATTAATCGATTTACCTTAATTTGATCCTAGGAAAGGCCATGCCATGTTCATTAAAGATCATAAATTGTGGCTTTTGAATAAAATTCTTGCATGTCTTGTGTTTGGTAAGTCGAAAGGAAATAGAGTCTCTATCCATGAAATTTATTTGATGTGGTGTATTAGCATGAAAAAGCAAATTTGTTAGACTTGTTGGATTTTTAACAAGTTACTTGAATGTGCTAATAATAAAAGTGGTCGTTTGACTCATGGTTATATTATTACTTCTATTGCTAATGCTCTTAAAATTTCACAAGCTTCTTTGGATTCCATGAGAGTGGTGAGTATGGTTTGCCTTACTAAATCTGCTTTCACAAAAGGTGAGGTTATTTATCCTAACTTTAATTTAAGACATGCAAAAGATAGATCATGTTAGGTAGGAGTAGAGAAAAGTGAAGAAAGTAGCGAAGAAAGTGAACATGAAGCTTAAGGTGATGAACAAGGTGTTAATGTTGGTGGTACATCTACTACTGCTCCTGTTGAAGTCGGTGGAAAAAGTTCTCATGTGTCCCCTGACATGGCTATTTGGCAACAAATCCTTCAAAATCAATAATCTATGAATACACAATTGGGATGGATGGAAGTTAGGCAACAACAACTGGAGAGGCAACAACGAAGACTAACTTACAAGATGGATCAATTTTTTGCTAGCAGTGGATATCAATTTGATTCTCCGCCCCTTTCACCATAAGTGGATTGAAAGATAAGCATTTCTAACCTTTCCCTATTTTTGTTTAATCTATGTTGCCTGTTTATTAGTGTTTTCTTCTTTTCAGGACACATTGGGGGCAATGTGTACTCTAAGTGTGGGGGAGGTTATATCTTGTTTAGTTTTTTTTTTTTTTTTGTTCGCCCTATTTTATAAGTTTATAGGATTTAATGTTCATGATCTATGCTATGATGTATCACCTCAAAATATTTTGCAATTTTTGAAGACTCCTTCTAATTTTATATGATATAGTTCTAGTTTGGTTCATTATAACATTAAGGGTTAGAAACATTTAAGAATTGATTTATGATCAACTTTCCTTGCCTTAGTTGATTACATGAACTTCTTGTATAGGCTTGAGGGTGATTTGTTTGTCTTTGTTTATATCTTGAGAAGTTTTAATTAATTTGGACTAATGAATGCTTGCTTAAGTTTTAAGGGATTTTATTTTTAGTTTAGAGGAAATTAAAGTTAATGCATACCTATGATTAGTCAATAAAGGATGAGGAATAAATAAAAATAAAAATAAAAATAAAATGAAATGATATATAGGTTCCGAGTAAGTCGTGTACATTTGTGTTTGCTCCCCAATTGTATTCATTCAGAAAAGAATTTATATATGAAACAATATCCATACATGGTGGAAGTGAATGAGTAAGTTGTGCATGTTTGAGTATGCTCCTTAAATGTGTTCGTCCGGAAATATTCACTTTTGTCATTCTATAACTTTTATTTCAAAAAAAAAAAAAAAAAGAAGACAAATTTTCTAAAAATGCCTTGAGATTGATTATGGGTATGTATGCTTTCCTTTTTCCTTAATTGTTTGAATAGTTCCCTTTTGACTTGAGTTTGGTAATAAATTGAATGAACTTGATAAATTCTCTTTATAATCTTTGACAAACAATCACCTTATAGCTTATATTAGTTGTATCAATTTTTTTTTTGTAGGCTTGTGGAGTTGTTTATAAAACTCTTCTTCTTTGTTTCTTTTCTTTAGGGTGTGATGATCCTTATTAGTGCTTTAACATTTGAATAAGGAGTAATTTTTATGATTATGTTTTTCCTTTCAACTTATGAAATTGCTTGAGGGCAAGCAAAGTCTAAATGTGGGGGAGTTTGATGTGATGTAAAATGGTATAGATTTAGTGTTATTTCAAGTGCATTTTAGTTACTTTTTAGGTTTGTGCTTAGTATATTATAATGCATTTTGTGTTTTATTCCCTTAATATTTATTCTACTAATATTTCTCAAGATTTCTCCTTAACTTGATGGTTTTGAGAGTATTTTATAAGTTTTAGTAGGTTATGGGAGGTATTGGAGGTTCCTAGAAGAGTCAAATATAAAAAGAAAGCAAAGTTTGGAATTCACTAGTGCTGAGTCGGCACCCTTCAACTGAGTTAGTGTTGAGTTGGCACCAATGGTTGCTGTGTCGAGTTGTTGAATGGAGGGTGAGTTGGTGCCGAGTCGGGACACACTAAAAGACAGGATTCTTCACAAATATTTTATAATGTTTTGATCATAACTTCCTCTACAAAACTCAGATTCTAACAAATCAAGAGGCTATGGAAAGCTAATAAAAAGGCCTACAACTTTCATGAGACCTCAAAGTCTAATTTTTCCATCTGAATTGACTAAAATGCCCTTGAATTTTCTAAAGCAGTTATTAGGTGACCTTTCACAAAGTGTTGCATTTCTTTTTGAAATGTTATGACTTTTAACTGTTCAAAGCCTTTAAATAGTTGAAGTTTATTCTATAAAAGACATCTAGAAAATCAGAACACAAAGTAGAGAGTATTTTATTAAGAAGAAAAAAAGAGAGATCTTACAAGTTTTAGCACTTTCAAGTACAACACTTTGGGAAACTATTATTGTATCAAGGCTTCTAATCTTGCAAAGTGCTAGTAAAAGATTTCTATAACTTTTCTTTACTTAATCTATTTTATTTCTTTGATGATTGAATGTTTAATTTTCTTTTTATAAGATATGTAACAATGCATCAAGGCTAAAGTACTTGTGGTTAGAATTGCAACGCAAATTTAGTTTATGAACTTCATTTTGATATTTTGTTAATGAATGATTGATTTGGCTTCAATTAAGTTCTAAATAGTTGTTATATAAGCTTGATCACCATATGTAATATGTTAGTTAAGAATTTGCAATGAGAATTGGAATTCTTAATAGAAAAGTAATTGATGTCACTTAAGTTAAAAGATTAATTAGAATCTACTTCTAAAGGGATAAAAATAATTAACATTGAACTTCATGGTTTTTGTTTACATTTACATTGACATGAGAATGTGTGTAAGTCTATTCAAAAATACCTTTAATTGACTTAGAGATAAGCTTTTAAAGATTTCAGGTTAATTCTCCAATCAACTCATTCATAATCTTATTTTATATACATGTTAAAAGTTCATTGATTTAGATTTAAATTGTAATTCTAACATGTTCTCTTTCTAGAAATTGTTTAATAACTTTGAATTATTTAGATATTAGTGATTTGTAGTTAAATTAGTAGTTAATTAGTTACTCAAACTCCAATTATTCTTTGCCCATCCATCTTACTAATTACCCGGTTAATATTAAATTGCTCCAAAATTCCCTAGAGTTTGACACCCTACTCACTCTATACTTAGTCATAAGGGCTAGGGTATATAAATTTGCCCACATCAAAGGTTTGGGTTAGAATGACTAAAGGTGGCTTGGTTAATCATAGCTCAAACTTCCTCAATGATGAATTGCCTTTGTTCCTCGAATTGGGCTTGCTAAGTAGTTAGGATACCTTGGAAATGCTCTTCTTGCTTCTTAAGGACTATGGTCATAAGTGTGCTCAAGGAAGCCATATCAAGTAGGTAGGCCATTAGTGCCTTCAAACTAAAGTAATAAGGTAAGTGATGGGTATGGAACAAAAGAGGTGATGAAGGTATAGGCATGCAGATCCTAAGAGAAAAGGCTTCTTATTATGTAGTGGGCCAACCATTTTTTTTTTTTTTTGCCTTAAGGTATGATGGGGCAAATGTTTTAGGCTTTGGGTAGTAGACTGAACCAAGGGTATTGGGTTTAAGGTAGTGTGTTGGGCCAAAGGTATTAGGCTTAGGGTAGTGTCTTGATGATTTGGGGTATAGGCTATAGGCATCTGTCAATTGGGGTAATGGATTTGTTTTGAAGGTAATGGGCAAAGGATGTTAGGCAACAGTGTCTTGTGGCTAGGTTGGCAAGGTATGGGTAAGAGGAGGGTAGAGATGTTTTTAGGTTACAATTTAGGGCGAATACATTTTGGGTAAGGTTAACGTAACAGTGTTTAAGGTTAGAGGTGTTTGAGATCAAGGCTAAGGAAATGAGGTTTTAGGTTTAGGGCTAGGGTATTGGTGTTTAGGTTAAAGGCTAAGCTAATAGGGTAAGGTTTTAGGGTTATAGTACTAGTGTTAAGGTTAAAGGCTAAGGTAATGGTGTAAGGTTTTAGGGTTAGAATATTGGTGTTTAGGTTAAAGGCTAAGGTAAAGGGGTAAAGTTTATGGTTAGGGTATTGGTGTTTAGGTTAAAGGTTAAGGTAAAGGGGTAAGGCTAGGGTGAGGTGTTTAAGGTTAAAGGACATGGTGATGGTTTTAAGTTTGTGGGGGCAAAGGTGTTTGGATGGAGGTTAGACTGAGGTGTTCAAGGGGAAGATGTTTAAATGGAGATAAGAATGTTTGACTCTTCTTCAGCTCAAGGTTTGACCCAGACTTAAGATAAACGTACGTTTTATTAAACATTATGGATGTATGAGGAAAATATTTCATGAAAATGCAAAAAAGCAAGGTTTTAATTATGGTACATATAACTTAAGGCTAGGATCTAAGTTCATTACATGAAAAAGGTAAGGGTGGCTCGATTTGGGTACCTACCACACTAGAGCAGCAATATACCTAATCACATATGAGTCAAGCCTCGCATGGGTCCAATAGTACGTGCATACTTGTTACACCTTTGAAATGATCAAAGGATTTATTACAGGGTGGATGATTACACTATCAGTGAATAAACCCAAAGAGGGTTAGCTACTCGATGCTACTCACTATCCATTGTTTTCCTAGAACTAGGTTGGATGGCAAAGAGCCTATGTAAGTGATGCATGCAAAGTCACAATCATATTAAAAGGCCAAACTCTTTTTAAACCAATTAGTAGTCCACTTATTTTTCCTTTTATTAAAAGAAAGTTACTCCCCAATGGAGTTGCTAGCTGTAAGGCCTCGCCCGAACATCTGTTTGATCTACTAAAGGGAATCAAAATGCTCATTTGGGAAAGAATTCACGAGGAAGCCCTTGAGCTTACCTTTGATAGGTTTGAAAATTATTTTTTAGAGTCGTCACCTTTATTTATTTTTATTTGGGAAAAAAATCCATTTGACTCCAATTATTACCCAAAAGAAAAAAGATCACTAGCCTCGAAACCAAAGAGGATTCGAAGACTAGGTTTTCGGTTTAATTTAACAAAATAAGTTTGGCCAAGTAATATAAAAGTGACTTAAAATATATTCCATGAATAAATTAAAATGCATGAACAATTTATACTATGTATGATCATCCAATCCATAAAATTTATACACAATTAGAATTCAAAATAAAAGAGAGTTAATATTACAATGAAATCCAAACTTAGGGGATACCTCCTCTAACCATTATAGGTTCTAGGAAAGTCACACATTCTCCAAACTAATCCTAATAACTAAGTAAAGGAAAGCAAAATAAAAGTAAGTGAAGAAGGTGATAAAGGGGAGAGTTGGTTAATTTTAATTGGATTTGATGCCTGAACCAAGCACACCTACGTATCCCTTTGAATAGGAATTAGAACCCACGCAGTTCTCCCTTCTTGCGAAGGGGTTAGTTTAGCCTAGCCACTTTATTATGTTTTGATTGATTAATTAAAAAAGGGTTAAGTTAATTAATTAATTAAATCAATTACCAAGTTGATTAGCTAGCAACCTACATGAATCAATTCAATTAACTAAAAGAAGCAAGGAAATTTAGACAAAAGAAATTTAAAGGAAAAAAAGCTTACCTCGGACGGCGGGCAGCAATTGGCCTCGGATGGTGAGCGACTGCTAGCGTTTAATGGTGGGAGTTAGCTGGCCTCGGATGGCAAGCCGCAGCTAGCCCTGGATGGCAGACAGCGGCTAGCCTTCAGCGACAGACACGAGCCTTGGGCCAGAGACTTGTCTCAAACAGGCAAGCAGCGGAAAGCCTTAAACTGGTTGGGTAGGAGTCAAAAAGAAACCCCCAACTCACTTTGTGAAGCAAAGAGCAAATGCAAAGTGATTTGCTTGAAGTTATTGCTTTTTAAGCTTTGGAAGTTGGTGTTTTGAAGAGTGGAGAGGTCATCTATATATATAGGGAAGGCTGGAGCTCATAATGCATAAACTTCCAATGTGGGATAGTTAGAAAAAAAGAATTTTTGCTAGAGTTGCCACAGACGCCCTCGTGTTGCCGCACAGGGCTATGCAGTAGTTGCAAAAGGCTGTGCGGTACCGCACAGGTATGTGTGGCAACTATACAGGTTTGTGCGATAGTCGGCCTCACTTCCGCCCATTTCTCCGTTTTCACCCATTCTCGCTCGTTTCTTGTCCATTTTACACGATTCCAGTTGCGTTGTATTCGTTACTTAGTCCTGGATGATTTAAGAGAGTTCAAATGTCAAAAATAAATGTTTTGATTTTTTCCATTTTAAGAGTTTTCAACTTCTAAAAGTTTGTTTACCAAGCCTAAGTACTTCTAAGGTTCAAACACATACTGGAAGGTGCAAAATTAAGGGTTCATAACTAGTCACCGATAGGATAGTGATCTCCTTTGTTACCGATGTGGTAGCAGTGGTCATGTTGCTTTCAAGTGCTCTTCTATTGATCGTTCCCTTGCCTGATCTCAGAGGCTACCTGATAAATGCCCTAGTGGGGGACACACGAGGGCTAGGACGAGTAGTTGGTGATGATCAACGTAACGGTATAGTACTTTATATGATACTAATGATATTTCCATTGACCTTCTAGTTATTTAGTATGAAATGATTTCTTTTATTGCTGATGACATGATTGACTTATATATGATAGGGAATTTATGATGCTATAAGTTATTTGATACATGATTATGATGCATAACCTATACCATGATATATGCTATGTGATAAGTGATATATGATATGTGCCTTATGACATGACATGATAAATGGTTAGGTTGAGTGCATGATAAATGCAATAGTAGGATAATGGGGAGAGAAGGATTAGTAGGGATATAGTACTAAGTTCCCTTATCGTGAAAAGTAGAATGTCTCCCAGAAAGAAGGTTCGCGTAGTAGCCCAGCATGTTAAGGTAAGTAAGGATGCTATATCGGACACTGCATCGAATGCTACCTCTGTACCTACATGGTCAAAAGAAAGATCCAATTCAGGGCACCAACTATGGGCTTTAGCTGTCACATCCCAACCTTATGAGATACGATGATCCTAGAACATAGGGAGACATAAGGTCGCCCATGCCCGTAGAACCCATTAACATATAACAATCATGCCTAGGATCTTACCGAACCTCTTTCATTAACTCACTTAAAACATTTAGATAAATACCATAATTGCAGAAGACTTAAAATAAATCATTTCATATAAAATCCATAAGGAAAATAATATAAATCTCGATAAGTATCAATCAACATTCCCGGAGCATCTAAAGACAAGACTTCATAAACATAGTATTATTGATAACTTGGACAAGGAATTGCCCAAGCAGAGTAGAATGCTTGAGCCATCACCTTGCCTCCTCACATTTGCTCACCTGGAACCACACAAGGAAAAGGGGTGAGATAGATGATCTCAATGAGTAAACGAAAAGGCACATGCATTATCACATATTCCTTTGAAAGGAAACACATAGCTTATACACATAGTTCATGGTTTATAACTCATGAATCAAGTTACAATTTAGCAAGGGTTCAATTTAGCAAGTTTGCATAAATCACACTTATAACATGTAGAGAGTAAAGACTATTGCTCAATTCACTCGAAACACAATGAGGAGAGGTGGCCTTTGCCAAATTCCTACTCCTATCACATGGAAAGCATGATGCTAATCAGGCTCTACGGCTAGAACCGCCCCTTCTAGTTGAGGTGGATACACTACCTTTATCCATTGGGTTAAGATCATGTGCATATGTTCCGATGATTACCCGCATTGGCATGAGGATTCTGCATAAAGGGTAAAGGTACTATAGCTAAAGCTAATGGTAAACATAATTAACAATATCACATAAGGCAACAATAACATGTAATTCAATAACAATAGTAGTTTGGCTTTCAACAATAAAACAATGAAAGTGTAGTTCCAGAAAGAATATAAGTTAGGGTGTTAATCACAAAAAAAATTCTCATTGGATAAACAAAATAGTTTTGGACTAAATGTCCTTTAGCAACCCAAGCTTGACAAAGAAATCATATAATAATATTTAAAAATGGAAAGAACTTGGGTTTCAAAGATCACAGAGGTTCACATATCATATAACACAACGTGATGTTGTTCACATTTGTAACAAGAACATTGTGTTTACTCACCTTGGGGTTCCTTTGCTCCTAGTACACGTAGTCCCCTTTGCACTTCTAAGGCTTCTCAAACTCTAATATAATATTTGATTTAATACTTAGTATTTATTTACTCATGATACTCCTATCCCATAACTACCCATGTACATATAGCATACACATACACTTAGAGTCCACACCTAGGTGTACTCATCACTTGCACATATCACGTTGACTTGAAAGTCTTGCATACTTAGGCCTTATAAGCTCACATGAAAACACATGTGCAATCATATCAATACCCTTTTAAGGTCATCACATTATCATTACCTCAATACCAATTAGTTCACTTTACACTTCCATACATGTCAACTTAACAATTAATCCTTCAAACATCATGCTTAACTCTTATGATCCTTTTTACTTTATTAACTCATAATCATATGTTCATTATCAATTCATCATAACTCCTAGTTCCAATTTCCTTCATCACATTTGCATTCTAATCACAATATAAGGTTAAGATACCTTAGTTCCAGAAAGAATATAAGTTAGGGTGTTAATCACAAAAAAAATTCTCATTGGATAAACAAAATAGTTTTGGACCAAATGTCCTTTAGCAACCCAAGCTTGACAAAAAAATCATATAATAATATTTAAAAATGGAAAGAACTTGGGTTTCAAAGATCACAAAGGTTCACATATCAATATATCACATATCATATAACACAACGTGATGTTTTTCACGTTTGTAACAAGAACATTGTGTTTACCCACCTTGGGGTTTCTTTGCTTCTAGTACACGCAGTCCCCTTTGCACTTCTAAGGCTCCTCGAACTCTAACATAATATTTGATTTAATACTTAGTATTTATTTACTCATGAGGCTCCTATCCCATAACTACCCATGTACATATAGCAAGCATATACACTTAAAGTCCACACCTAGGTGTACTCATCACTTGCACATATCACGTTGACTTGAAAGTCTTGCATACTTAGGCCTTATAGGCTCACATGAAAACACATGTGCAATCATATCAATACCCTTTTAAGGTCATCACATTATCATTACCTCAATACCAATTCACTTATCAATTATCTTAGTTCACTTTACATTTCCATACATGTCAACTTAACAATTAATCATTCAAACATGATGCTTAACTCTTATGATCCCTTTTACTTCATTAACTCATAATCATATGTTCATCATCAATTCATCATAACTTCTAGTTCCAATTTCCTCAATCACATTTGCATTCTAATCACAATATAAGGTTAAGATACCTTAAGTATACCTTAAGTATACTATAATACATTTAAGCTTATCTAGGATCATACCTTAAACTAACATGCAATTTCATCATCTATTATACATACATACATGTCAATAATCACCAAGACACATCACATAAAATTTATAAACATTTGGGCAAAATTGTTCATGTAGGATGAATGCACCAATAAGGTAAAAACCAAATTCTTCTTCTTTTTGTGCTTTCTGTCTATTTAAGAAATATGTAAAAACATGGTTTGAACCAAGATTTTTCATGTAAACATAACAAAAATCATTCTAGAAAATAAATTATAGGAATCAGCCACTAGTGGTGCCATTAATATATAAAAATTCAATCTTTTGCATTATAGTGCACAAAACATAAGTTTTCTTATTTTCGGTATTTTTCGGTCATTTTAGAAATATGCAAACAAATTGTTTAAACCATTATTTTTCATTCAATCATTAAAAATATCAGTTTAGAACACATTCCTTAATGAATCGACAGCCATAGATAGGTTTATGCAAAAAAATTCCAAATTCAAAGGCTTAGGTGAAAAATCATGAGTTTTCGCGCTTTCCGCGCATTTTGTTTATTTTAGCGATAAACAGACACATGATTCAAGTCATTATTTTTCATCTAAACAAAAAAAATATCATATTAGAACACCAATTCATACAAATTGGCAGCCATGTATTCATGAAAGAATAAAATTTTCCAATTTCCAAGTCCTAACACGAAAACCTTGAATTCCTTTCTTTTTAAAAACTTTTCGGTCATCACAGAAATATGCAGAAATATTATTTCATGCAATATTTTTCATTAAAAAAAAATCAAAAATCAGTTTGGAATACAAACAAGTACAAATTACCCCCCTCCCCCCCCCCCCCCCCCCCCCCCCCCCCCCCCCATCATGATGTTTATGCAATAAAATTGTGATTTTAAGTTATAGAATTCACCTTTGGAGAAATCTTGCGGAAAGAATCGTGTTTTCAGTAGAAAATAAATTTTCTCTCCCAAAAATTCACTCAAACAGAATTGAATCTATAGAAATCAGTAATCAAATAGTTCAAAATAATTTTCCCATAATTTATTTCATAGAAAACAGTTTAGAAATCAAAAGAGAATAAAAACTTACGATTACGGTCAAGAAATCGCGAAACGGTAAATTGTTTTTAATATTTTGCTAGAGAGAATTATTTTGAGAGATTTTTCTGCCAGAATATAGAAAGAATAAGGGAATGGCTTCTGGAAACCCTTGTTTGGCTGAAAATTAGAATATATATTAGGGTTGGAGTGGAATTTCCACTTTTACCCTTAATGAAATAGGTTAGGAGCATTTTTGTGTAGTGGGCTTTTGGGTATTTGGGCTTTTTCTTTAAAAATTTTGGCTGAATAGATTTAAAATAAAAATAATATTTTTCTTATTAATTTTGGACATTTCCTTAAAAAATATTTATTTAAAAATATTTTAAAAATACCCATAAAATTATTTTATGCTTAAAAATTGTCTTATGCATGAAAAATCATTTTATTTAAAATAAATTCTTTTATGTAAATGCACTTCATGTAAATCATTTATTTCACAATGACAACACATATTATGCATATTAAAATTAATTTAATATGCCATATACTCATCAATCACTTAGATCACAAATTTTCATGCAAGCACACACTTAACCTTATAGGTTCTAATTCAAGCAATTTATCATGAAAATTCCTAGGGTGGGTATGGGTTGTTACACTAGCAAGCAAGCATCATCATAAGAGGAAATGAGAGACTTGCACAAGGAATTAGAAGAGCTGCAAGCTCAAAGGCAAGAAGTACCACCAACACAAGAAAGGAATAAAGTTTCACCTCCTGCAGTAGTGGCACCTACTCGAAGGGAGAGGAAGCGACTACCTGACGAAGGGACAATTATAGTAGAGTTCAAAAAGCTGCAGCCACCTACCTTTTATGGTGAGGAGAGTGATAGCCCACACGAATTTTTGGATGAGATGGACAAATTAGTCCATCGACTATCTTGCTCAGATGCCCAAGTGATTGAGTTGGTAAGACTCCAACTCAAGAAGGAAGCTTGGTATTGGTATTAAAGAAACATCGAGGAGCGACGATGTGGAGTAGACCTACCTACATGGTTAGAATTTAAACAATAAGTTATGGATTAGTTCTTGCATGAGGAAGAGAGGCAAGATAGGGCGTTGTAGTTCGAGCAACTGAAGCAGAAATTGGAAATGTCGATATCGAATTATGCTAAATAGTTTAATTGACTGAGCAGATTCACTACTAACATTGTTCTTACTGAAGTAAGCCACATCATCTGATTATTAAGAGGATTGATCACACCTCTATACAACTCCTTGGTAGTGACTGAATTTTTAACCTTGGCCAAGTTAATAGATAAAGCCAAGATAATGAAGAAGAGGTATAAGGCTAAGAGAGCCGAATGAGCTGAACGGAAGCAGAAAGGAAATAATAAGAATAAAGGTCATAGAGGACAACATAGAGAAGGAGGCTAAAGAAAGGAATCTTCAACACCTAGACCGTGGAATGGTCAAGCTAAGCAGGAACTCCCTACTTATGGCAAGTGAAAAAAGAAGCATTTCAGAATTTGCCAAAGAGTTACTAGTGCATGCCTAAAGTGTGGACAAATGGGACATTTCATTAAGGACTACCCTCGGATGGGAAATCAAGGGAATATGGCCACAGCACCTCCACAATCTAGACCATTCCAATCATAAGGGCAAGGAGTAAAGAACAAAGGGCCAGCTATTAGGAATGCATCGGCGATAGAAAATAAGGCAAGGGTCGTGTTTTCACTTTAAATCAGCAAAAGGCCTGCGCTTCACACATAGCCATCATAGGTATCATTTTCATAAAAAATTCTAGTGCAAGATGTTTGATTGATTCTAGTGCCACCCACTCTTTTGTATCACCATGTTTTGCTAGGAGTCTTATTAGGGATAAGGAATTATTGATTGAACCCTTAGTAGTGTCTACTCCTTTGGGAGAAGTGATTAAAGTAAAGTATGGATTTAAGGACTGTGAGGTAGATATTAATGGACAAAAACTTCCTGTGGAATTGCTAGAGTTAGATGTACTAGAGATTGATGTAATCTTAGGGATGGACTAGTTATATGAGCATGGAGCTTGTATTGACTATAGAAAGAAGCTTGTCGAGTTTCAAGCCAAGGATGGGAAGAAGATCATGTATCAAAGGGATAGGAATGAGAATCCTTCAAACTTACTCTCAACTTTGGGGGTAGGAAGGATGTTAAAGAAAGGGTACTAAGTGTACCTAGCTCATATAATTGATACTGATAAGGAGATCATTGTTTATGACAAAAGCATTCCAGTGATGGATGAGTTCATGGATGTCTTTCTAGAAGACCTGCCTGGAATACCATCAGACCGTGAGATTGAGTTCAATATCCAATTGTTACCTAGTTTGCAACCTATATCGATACCACCATACCATACGGCACAGGCCAAATTGAAAGAATTAAAGATACAACTGCATGATCTACTCGATAATGGTTTTATCCAACTGAGTAGTTTGCCATAGGGCACTCTAGTGTTGTTCGTAAAGAAGAAGGATGACTCGTTCTGGATGTATATCAATTATCGCTAGCTTAACAAAATCACTATAAAGAATAGGTATCCTTTGCTAAGGATTGATGATCTTTTTGATCAATTGCAAGGAGTTAGTCACTTTTCTAAGATTGACTTGAGGTCTAGCTCTCATCGACTAAAGATCCATGGAGAAGATATCTACAAGACTGATTGTCATACTAGGTACGTCCATTATGAGTTCACAATTCTGCCATTCGGTCTGATGAATGCTCCTGTTGCTTTCATAGATTTGATGAACCAAGTGCTCAGGCCATTCCTCGACAAGTTTGTGATCATTTTCATTGATGACATCTTGATTTATTCAAAGAATAAAGAAAAGCATGAAGAGCACCTGAGGATCGTGTTGCAGACACTGCGTGATCACCAGCTTTATGCTAAGCTATCTAAGTGTGAGTTTTGGATGGAGTCTGTCAACTTTCATAGACATGTAGTGAGTAAGGAAGGGATTCATATTGATCCAAAGAAAGTTGAAGTAGTAGTAAGTTCGCCATAGCCCACAACGGTTTCAAAAGTACGGAGTTTCTTGGGCATGGCTGGGTATTATCGCAAATTCGTATAGGACTTTTCTAAGATAACAACCCTATTGACCAAGTTGACAAAAAAGCAAGTTAAGTTCAATTGGGAAGAGTCCTATGATAAGAGCTTTTAGAAGCTAAAGAAGTGCTTAATATCAACACTAGTTTTGGCGTGACCCAAAAGAGAAGAAGGGTTCACCGTCTATTGTGATGCCTCGCAAGTAGGACTTAGATGCTTCTTGATGCAAAATAGTAAAGTCATTACCTATGCATCACAACAACTGAAGAGGCTTGAAGTGAATTACCCTACTCATGATTTTGAATTGGCTATAGTAGTTTTCGCTCTAAAGATTTGGGGACATTACATGTATGGAATAAAGTGTGAGATCTACACATATCATAAGAGTCTTCAGTACATCTTGAGCCAAAGAGACCTCAATCTAAGGCATAAGAGATGGGTTGAACTATTGAAAGACTATGACTATTAGATTCTCTACCATCTCGGAAAAGGAAACATGGTTGCAGATGCCTTTAGTCGAAAATCGATGGGAAGCCTAGCCCATATGACGATGCAAAAGAGGTTGATCATAAAGGAGTTAAAGGAGTTGTTTAGCTAAGGCTAAAGGCTATAGATTGGAGGATTGAGAGCTTTAGTGGCTCATTTCCAAGTGAAGTCTAAGCTAATAGGAGAAATAAAGGATTCATAAGATAAGGACTCATATATGGTTAAGTTAAAGGATGAGACGAAAGAATGAAAAAACCCTGAGTTTGAAGTGGTCGATGGAGTTTGAAGTGTGAAAATAGAGTATACGTGCCTGATGTGGATGGATTAAGGGAAAGGATATTGAATGAGGCACATTAGACACCTTATTATGCTCATCCTGGGACTACCAAGATATACCATAATGTGAAAGCTAACTATTGGTGGCCTGGATTGAAGAAGGATGTGACTAAGTTTGTAGCATCTTGCCTGACTTGTTAGCAAGTTAAGTAAGAACTTCAATGGCCCTCTAGATTGTTACAAGAAATTCAACCACCTGAATGGAAGTGGGAGCACATCACTATAGACTTCGTAGTTGGTTCACCTAGACCTCTAAAGGATATGACTCTGTATGGGTCATAGTGGACTAACTGACAAAGTCTGCTCATTTTTTATGAGTTAAGACCACATATGTATAGCCCAGTATGCACAGTTGTATATAGACGAGATTGTGAAACTACATGGAGTATCGATTTCCATCACCTAGGATCTAGGCACTCAATTCACCTCCAGGTTCTGGTAGAAGTTGAAAGAAGCATTAGGAACACAATTGGACTTCAGCACTGCTTTTCACCCTCAAACTGATGGATAGTCTATAAGGAAAATTTAGACACTCAAGGACATGTTAAAAATGTGTGTGCTGGACTTTGGTGGTAGCTAGGATAAGTACTTATCTTTAATCAAGTTCACCTACAACAACAATTATCATTCGTCCATCAGCATGGCACCATATGAAGCATTATATGGGAGGAAATATCAGTCTCTAGTTTATTGGATGGAGCCTAGAGACAAGTATGTAGAGATGCCATAATTGCTTAAGGAGACTATCAAAAAGGTATTTTTGATTCAAGATCGACTGAAAATTGCCTTCAGTCCACAAAAAAGCCTTGCAAACCCTGAGAGAAAGGATGTTCATTTTGCCATAGGAGATCACGTCTTCTTGAAGGTTTCCTTAATGAAAGGTGTTATGAGATTTGGCAAGAAAGGGAAGCTATCACCTTACTGCATTGGCCCCTTTAAAATCTTGGACAAGGTTGGGGAAGTATCTTATAGGCTCGCTCTACCCCTAACTATGGCGCATGTGCACCTAGTTTTTCACATCTCCATGTTAATGAAGTATGTATCAGATCCATCTCATGTCCTGTCACCTCTGGACATCATAATAGACAAGCAGTTATCCTTTTAGGAATTACTAATAGCCATAGTGGATCAATAAGTGAAGAGGTTAAGGAATAAGGAGATACTCATGATTAAGGTCCAATGGCGAATCATTTGATGGACGAGTGTACTTAGGAAGTCAAAGAGGAGATGTGGTATAAGCATCCTCAGTTTTTTGAGAGCATATAGGTAAGTATCTAAATTCAAGGATGAATTTTTTTTACGAGGGGTATGTAACAACCCACAACCACCTTAGGAATTTTCATGACAATTTGCTTGACATTGAACTGTTAAGACTAAATATGTGCTTTTATGGAAATTTATGTGCTATGTGATTAATGGGTATATGGCATGTTAAATTAATTTTAATATGCATAATATGATTTATTATTGTGAAATAAATAATTTATATGAAGTGCATTAGCATAAAATAATTTTTTTACAAAAAATAAATTTTCATGCAAAAAGATAATTTTTAAGCATAAAATAATTTTTATAAGCATTTTTAAATAAATATTTTGGTGGGAATTTTAATGAAAAGAATAAGAAAAATATTTTATTTTTAATTACCTATAATCAACCCATAAAAAAAAATAAAAAGGCCAAATTCTAAAAAGTCCACTACACTAAAACGCTCCTCACCTAGCTCATTAAAGATAATCTTGAAAATTGCCCAAAACCCTAAATATAAAAGGGAATTTTTGATAGCCCTAGCTTCCAGCAGCCACCATTCTATTATTTCATTATTTTGACAAAAAAAATCTCTCAAAATTATTCTCTCTACCGAAATTCATAAAATACCTTCAAACCTTCTGATTTCTTAATCATATTTGTAAGTTTTTGTCTCCTTTCAATTTTTTATTTGATTCCTATGGAACTAATCATGAGAAAATCATTGTGATACATGTTATTATTGCCTTAAGTACTAATATTATATGTGATTGCCATTAGCTCTAGCTATGGTACCTCTAAACTCTTTTATGCAAAAATCCTCGTGTCAATGCGAGTAATCATCGAAACCTATGCACATGGTCTTAACCCAATAGATAGGGGTTGTGTATCCGCCTCAGTTGGAAGGGGTGGTTCTAGTTGTAAGGCCTAATCAGCTTCATGCTTCTTTATGTGATAGGAGTTGGAATTTGGTTAGATGCCACCTCTCCTCTATGTGTTTGAGTGATTATGGCAACAGCCTTCAGTCTATGTGTTTTGTGTTATAAGTGTGATTTCTACAAGCCTTGCTAAATTGTAAACTTTGATTCATGAACTGTAAATCATGAACTATGTATTATAAGCTATAAGTTTCCTTTTTAAAGGAATATATGTTATTGTATGTGCTGTATTATTTACTCATTGAGATAATCTACCTTACCCTTTTTCCTTTGTGTGGTTCCAAGTGAGCAATATGAGGAGGCAAGGTGGTGGCTCAAGCATTCTACTATGCTTGGGAGATTCCTTACCCGAGTCATTAATAATACCACGCTATAATGAGTTCTTAGACACTCCAAGAATTTTTATGGGATCTTTATTTTAGAATATTTTGTTGGCGAAGTTACTTGGAGTCTTATTATTATTTTATTATAAACTATATTAAAGTATATTTTTAACTTCCACAAATTTAAGGTTTTTCCTTTACAAAAAGCTTTTATTAAGTTAATGCATGGGGTTTGTACGATCCTAGGCATGAGTTGTATATGTATAAGTGGGTTCTACGAGCATGGATGACCTTATGTCTCCCCATGTTCTAGGACCATCATGTTTTTGAATTTGGGATGTGACAATATCTTCTTTCATGAGCTTTTCCAAATAAGGATTCTCTAGGCGAGAAAGATGATCAGCCACAAGGTTCTCCGCGCCTTTCTTATCTTAAATCTCCAAATCAAATTCTTGCAACAACAACACCTATCTAATCAACCTCGGCTTAGCATTTGTTTTGGACAAGAGATAGTGCAAAGCTAAGTGCTCTATATACATAATTACTTTGGACAAGATCAAGTAAGATCGAAACTTGTCAATTGCAAACACTATGGCTTGTATTTCTTTTTCCATAGTTGTGTAAATCTCTTAAGCATCAGTTAAGGTTTTACTAGTATACTAGATGGGTTGAAAGTGCTTGTCTTTTCTTTGCCCCAAGACTACCAACTATACAATCACTTGCATTACAAATTAACTCAAAGTGTAAGTTCCAATCTAGTGCTACTATAATAGGTGCATTAATGAGCTTTTCCTTCAATATATTAAAAGCATGTAGGCACTCATCATCAAATTGGTACTCCACATCCTTCTCAAGTAGCTTGGTTAAGGGCATAGCAATCTTGGATAAATCCTTAATGAATCTTCTATAAAAGCCAGCAAGGCTTAGGAAACTCCAAATTGCCTTAACTAAAGTGGGTGGTGAAAGCTTCTCAATTGTTTCAATCTTTCCTTGATCCACCTTAATTCCCTTATTTGAGATTCTATGCCCTAACACAATGCCTTCTTGCACTATAAAGTGACATTTTTCCCAATCCCAAACTAGATTTGTTTCTTCACATCTAGCTAGCACTCTCAAGACAACCTTCAAATGAGTCACCATATACCAAGATGTGATGCATGAAAACCTCCATGATGTCCTCATCTAAGTCATAAAAAATGCCATCATACACCTCTAAAAGGTAGCTAGTGCATTACACAATCCAGATGGCATCCTTCGATATGCAAAAGTTCCATAAGGACATGTGAATGTTGTCTTCCTTTGATCTTTTAGGGTTATAGGAATTTGAAAATACCTAGATAATCCATCCAAGAAACAATAGAACTAATGCTTGAAAAGTCCCTCTAACATCTAATTAGCGAAAAGAAGTGCGAAGTGATCTTTCCTAGTAGCATCTTTTAACTTTCTATAGCCAATGCATACCCTCCATCCCATAATGGTTCTTGTAGGAATCAGCTTATTGTTTTCATTAGGCACTATAGTCATACCCCCTTTTTTTAGTACTACTTAAATTGGACTCACCCAATAACTATCTGAAATGGGGTAGATAATTGTCACCTCAAGAAGCTTGATCACCTCAACTTTTACCACATCCTTCATCTTAGGATTGAGACGCCTTGGGGTTGCACCATAAATTTGAATTCTTTTCCATCAAAATTTTACGGGTGCAAAAAGAGAGGCTAAAGCCTAATGTCTGTGATTTTCCATGTAATAGCATTCATATGTTTTCCTAAGACCTCTAATAACCTTGCCTTTTGTCCCTTTGACAAATTAGCATTCATGATTATAGGCAATTTAGAATTTTCCTCTAAAAAAGCATACTCCAAATGAGAAGGGAGTTGCTTGAGCTCAAAACTCAGCAAGTTAATAATGGATTGCTTCATTCTTTAACTCTTAGGCATCTCAATGTGCTCAAATGCCTTGCTCTTCTTTAATGGTTCAATAGCCTAAAGATAGGCTACATGCTTAATGTTCTCAAGTGTCTTAATATTTTCCTATCCCTGCACAAGACACAACTCCAAAGGATCCTTATGAATAACGTTAGAAATAAAATGCACAGTCTCAAGATTAGTTACATAATCACAAGCATCCACATCCTTAAGTGCAAGTGGGTGTTTCATAGCATTGGATATTTGCAAAACCATTTGCTTATTCCCTACCCTAAGTATCAATTTACCACCACGCACATCAATCACAACTCTAGCAGTAGCTAGAAATGGTCTACCTAGGATAAATGACACATCAACATCCTCATCAATATTCAATATCACAAAATCTAAAGGAAATATAAATTCACCAACCTTCACCAACACATCCTGAACTATACCCTTAGGGTAAGTGATAGATCGATTAGCTAATTGAATACTTATGAGTGTTGGCTTAGGTTCACCTAGGCCTAATTTTTTAAACATTTTGTAGGGCATAACATTAATGCTAGCCCCCAGATTAGCCAATGCTTTATTACTTTCTAAACTACCTATAAGATAAGGGATAGTAAAACTTCTTGGATCCTTAAGCATTTCAGGTAGCTTCTTTTAAATGATTGCTGAACACTCCTTAGAAAGTTGAACCATTGATAACTCCTCAATTTTCCTTTTATTAGAAAGTAGCTCTTTAAGAAATTTGGCATATTTTGGCATTTGCAAAAGAGATTCCACAAAAGGAATGGTAATGTGCAATTGTTTAAAGAGTTTAAGAAACTTACCAAATTGTTCATTCATTTTGTCCTTCATCAACCTCGTAGGATATGGAATTCATGGTTGGAACTCCTTAACCACAGGTGTAGGATCCGCTTTCTCTTTAACTTCCTCATCTTTGGCACCATCATCCTTAATTACCAATTTCTCATTTTGCTTTTTAGGAGCCTTTAACTCTTTACCACTCCTTAATGTAATGGCCTTGAGTTGCCCTTTAGGATTAGTTTTAGTATTGCTAGGCTAATTACCTTGAGATCTCTCAGATAATTTTTTTGTAATTTGTCCAACTTGATTCTCTAGATTATGAATAGAAGCCTATTGATTCCTTTGAGTTGTCTCTATGCTTTGAAATCTAGTCTTTAAAATCGCAATGAATTTTCCCAACATCTCCTCCAAATTGCTTTTCTTCTCTTGCTAAGGTTAGGATTAGAATCAAAATGGAGGTCTCATATTGGATTTGTCATTGCAATAGAAATTTGGATGATTCCTCCAACCAAGATTATAGGTATTGCTATATGGATTATTATACTATCTTGGTGCATTACCTAGATAGTCCACTTGCTCAAGCTTGGCAAAATTATTCCCCATCTAACAATCTTGACTTTGATGACCTCCCCTACACCATTCATAATACATGACTTAGGCAGGTATAGCTGATAAGGCTAAAGTGTCAATATTTTTGTCTATAGCCTCAAGTTGAGCTACTAAAGCTACCACAGGATCGACTTGATAAACACCAGCAGTCCTGGTTCTTCCTTGATCTCAAGTGGGTTGCCATTGGTAGTTAGTAATGGCCATGTCCTCTATCAAATCCCTAGCTTGCTCTGGTGTCTTGTTATTAATTGAACCCCCCTTAGCTACATTAATATCTTACTTACTTGTATAATTCAAACCATTGTAAAAACTCTGAACATTCAGGTAGACTTCCACCAGGTTAAATAAATTCTAAGTCTATTATACCCTAGTTACAAGCAAGTGTACCTATCATTCAGGTAGTATAGCACAAAAGAGGTTGATCCCACAAGAAAACTATATGAGTATTAGCTCAAATGTTAACTATTGTCTAGTGAATCAAATTCTAAAGAAACTAGAATTAAAATAAATTAAAGATTAAACTAAATTAACTAAGTGCAGAAAAATAAACATGATCAATTGGAAAAGAATCAATGAATAGATTATCTAGATAGAAACTCCCCCTAGCTCCTTATGCATTTCATGAATTATGGAATCAATCAAATCAAATAATGAATCAAGTTGGCAATCCTAAAAGTAGAATTAATCCTTTCTCAAATAAATTAATCCCCTTTTCCTTAAACAAATTAAATAGGATCTCTTCTTATTCAATGGGTTAGGCAAAGCATTAAGATTAAGGAATTTAAGCCAAAGGATTTTGTAAACCAATCTCTAGTGTCCCAAGCAATCCCCAATATTCATGAGTGATCAAATTAAATCAAAGGTATCTCTACTCCTTAATAAGAAATCAGATATCAGATCTACAAGCTAGCAATTGTCAATCAAATTTTATCAATATAAATCATGAATATAACTCAACCCATGGATGATTTGATTAAAAATCCAATAATTCAATCCATATAATCCAAACTAAGGTTCATCCCATCTAGAGAAAAAGAGCTTAGTTCACGGTAAATTGGAGGAATAATGAATAAGAAAGGAGAGAATGATAAATTAAACAATCTATATAAAAGTTCTTAAAAATCTTCTCTTTGATCTTGAATCACACATTTTGAATCCACTCCAATATCATTCTTTCCTCTTGATTTTGGCTGTTAATTCTTCCTTTCTTCTCAAAAAATTCTCTTGAAGTGAAACTCTCTGAAAAGATCCAACACCTTCTTTTTCTCTTTGAAAAACCTTTTAAAAGATGCATTTTTTGTCTACACAGTCTGGTGCATGCCCATATTGCTGGGCGTGCAGGTGTCTGTCTCCTTTAAAAAAATTAGCTCTTTAGTATGGGCTACAACACACTCTGGTACACTAGTAGAATGGTTCAACACACCTTGATACACACCCATCCTCCTGGGCATGTTGCATGTTGTGTCTTTAAGTCCTTGACCAAAATTCGTCGAATTCACTCCTTAGCTTTGCAATTTTTAGAAAAATTGATTTGTGGCTTCTAAATCAACTAGAATACTCAAAATGCTATGATAAACCATTTAACAATCAAATTAAACTCAATTTAATGATAAAATAAAGTAAGAACAAATAATAAAACATAGTCAAATATGCATTTATAAGTACATATGAGGAATATTATTACTCAAGAATTTGCAAGAATAAATGTATTTCATACTCACCTCAAATGCAAATTTACAAATCCAAGCTTAATTCATTTCCTCTTAGTTGAAATCCTTCAATATCCTATCCTACACAAGAATGGCCAAACAAGTTATCAATATAGGCTCAAAATTTTTAACCTCAAGGTCAAATCTTCCAATTCCATTTAAACAATCCAACCCAAAATCTCCCAAATATAAGTTTGTAACATAACCTCAAGAAAATTCTAAGTTTTCCCATAACTTCATATCTAACATCAATTACTATCAATAACTTCCGTAAAATGCTTGTATCTAACTCAATAAATTTTTATAATAACTTACTAACAAGATCCAAAAGAATTTTTAAAGATTGAGCACTTACCTAGAAATGTCTCCTTCAACCAAATTTCCAAATCTCTTCTAGAATCAAAAAGAAATCCTCTTAGATTTTGAATGTCCTTAGTTCCTTTAAGTGTAATTAATGATTCTTAACCTTAAATGAGCATTTATGGAGGTTAGGTAGGGCTTAGGAGCTTTTGGGGTTGAGGAATTGAAGTTAGGTTCCAAATTTCACATTTTTGGGTAAAGCTGCCAATTTAAAGCTTCACAACTTGAATGTGTTCAAATAGGCTAAAGGGGCATTCAACTTGAAGTCTAGATATTATTGTTCACATAGAAACAAAATGAACATGCATCCAACTTGATAAACATGTTTTCATCTCCTTTGAACGTGAGTTCACAGAGATGAATGGGCGATCATCTCACAGCTTGAAAACTCCATTCACTAAGAACCATTTTCAATAGGTGTTCACAATCTTGAACAAGCATTCAACCTTTGAATTAGCCCAACTGTAAAACTTTATGGGAAACAATTAATTGATTCCAATAATTAATTAATTAAGGATCTTGAACCTAATAATTCTCACAATTGAAATTAAAAACACATACCTAAAAAATTTGATGCAATTGACATAATGCAAACCTTAAGAATAAACTAATTTCTCTCTCTTAACCCTTTTATTTACAGCTGCTTAATTGATGGATTAACATATTGTTATTGGTGTAAACCCTAATAAGTAGAGAGAGGACCAATTTATAATTATTACAACTTAATGTGGTACATCCATCACAACTAAATGAACGGTCAGGATCAATTAGCTACTTAATTATTATTTGGGCTTTATGGGATAGCCTAATATTAGGCCACATTCTCACATTCTCTCACTTAACCTAATCATAAGATTAGTTAATGGATCTATAATCCTTATATCAATAGTAATATATTCAATAGACACTCATTGTTTTTGAACTTCCTCCTTAACAGCAAAATACTTTAATTCATACGTTTAGCACCTTTTGAATATTTGTCATTGTTGGAGAAAAACACTATAGCAGAATTATCATAATAAATTTTCAATGGCTTGGTAATGGTGTCGACAACCCTAAGTCCTAAAATAAAATTCTACAACCACAAATCATGAACTGTGGCTTCAAAACATGCTACAAACTCTGCTTCTATAGTAAATAAAGCAATGACAGACTACTTAGCACTTTTCCATGATATTGCTCCATTTTCTAAAAAAATAGATAACTAAATGTTGATTTTCTGCTATCAAGACATCCAGCAAAATTTGAATTTTAGTATCCAATCACCTCCAAATGATCAGACCATGTATACATAAGCATATAATTCTTTATTCCTTATAGGTACCTTAAAATTTTCTTTGCAACTTCCCAATGAGTAATTCTTGGATTGCTTTGACATCTGCCTAACATTCCAACTGCGAAACTAATATTCAATCTTATACAGGTTCGTAGATACATTATACTGCCCATAACTAAAGCATAAGGAATTGACTCTATCTCCTTTCATTCTACATCATTCTTTGGATATTGCATGAGACTAAATTTGTTCCCTTTTTGGATAGGAACGATTCCTACTAAACATTTGTTCATGTTAAATCTCTCTAAAATTCTTTTGATATTAGCTTTCTGAGATAGTCCTAATAATCTTTGCAATCTGTCACTAAAAATTTCAATTCCTATCATATAGGATGCCTCTCCCATATCTTTTATTTCAAAATTCTTAGAGAGAAAATCTTTAGTCTTAGATAGTATACCTAAATCATTAACAGTAAGTAAAATATCATCAATATATAGGACCAAGAAGATAAACTTACTCCCATTGATCTTTCCATATATTCATCGATCAACAATGTTTTCTTCAAAACCGCAAGATGTTATGGTATTATTAAACTTAAGATACCATTGTCAGGAAGCTTGTTTAAGCCCACATATTGACTTCTTAAGTTTACACACCAATTGACCCTTTATTGAGAAACCTTCAGGTTGGTCCATAAATACTTCCACTTCAAGATCTCCATTAAGAAAAGTTGTTTTCACATCCATTTAATGCAACTCTAAATCATATTGAGCCACCAATACCATTATAATTCTTAATGAGTCTTTCTTTGAGACAGGTAAAAAAGTTTCCTTATAATCAATGCATCATTTCTAAGTATAACTCTTGGCAACAAGTCTGGCTTTATATCATTCAATATTGTCATTTGAGTTGCATTTGGTTTTAAAAACTCATTTACACCCAACTCATTTAGAACCTTCTATCAATTCGATGGATCCTAAACTTTGTTGTCTTCCTATGAACCCTTAAATTTACACCCTTAGGATTCGGCTATAGCTTAATACCTTAGTAAGTTATGTAGAGCCAGTATAATAAATTTCCTCAAAATTGTACTTTCAGATGACTAGTACTTAATTACGAACCCATAAAATCAAATAGGGTCGAAATCGAATTAAGAATGGATGAGAACGGGCCAAAAAATTGGGTGTGGCAACTCACGAGCTAAATATGATAATTCACAACTGGCTGTAGCAATCGCAACCTCTTTTATGGTCCTGCGGCAACCAATTTGGCTGTCGCAGAGGCTTTGCAATTGCCATAAAGACTCTGCAGTTATCGCAGACTCTGAATAGTTACTACAGTGCGTTTTTCCTTGTTCCCATACTAAAAATTCATAGTTTTGAGCCCCCAAACTCCACCTATAAATACCTTACAGCTCCTAACAACTTTCACACACAATTACATGCTTTTATACTCCCCTAAGGCTTTCTAAACCCTATTTCCTAATCCTTCTAATCATCAAAACCCTCTTTCTAAACCACCTAATCTCTAAAACCCCATTCCAAAACCTTTTCCATTACCTCAAACCTTATTCATTAAGCTTCCTAATCACCTCAAACCCTATTCATAAGCCTCCTAATCACCCCAAACCCTATCTCTAAGCTTCCTAATCAAGAAAAGGTGCAATTCAAGTTATTTCTTTCAAAGGGAATTCATGATACTCAAGCAAAGGTGCAATCCAAGTCCCTCCAAGAAGAGTTTGCACTATTCAAGAGTCTTTCTTCCAAAATGAGTGCTCGTGCTATCCCTAAGTTAAGGTGGAACTTAGATCCAATGCCAAGCTCACTCCCAATGTTCCTTGCTACCCAAAGCCGAAGGAAAAAGTTCTTTCCTTTTCCTTTTCAAGTCTAATTTTAGGATTTAAATATGAAAATATGTAATTTTTGTTAATTAAAATTTGACCAAATTAACAAATCTCTAAGCCCTTAAAATCAATCAAAACATGATAGTAAAGGCTATGACTTAAAAACCCTTCCTTCATAATAAGGAAGAACTATGTGGGGTTTGATTCCCATTCAAAGGGATATGCAGGCTTGTCATCTCTAAGGCATTCAACTCTGCTAAAATTAACAACTTCTTTTCTCTATCACTTTCTTCACATAATTTATGATTTAAATTGTTTTTCTTAAATAAAAGTCAAACTTTTAGTTCTTTTTATTACAGTTGTTTTATTACTTTTTCTTACTTTAGTTGTTTAGATTATATTTGGGGAATGTGTGCTTTTCCTAAAATCCATAAAGGCTAAAGGAAAGATCTCCTAATTTTGATATTTTTACTTGTAATAATTTTAAGTAGTTGCCCTTTATTTCTCGCATTTTATAATTATCATTATTTCATATTTGCCATGCATTACACGAGTAATATTTGTTTCATACATCATATTATATTTGTTCATGCATAAATAAAAACTTCTTTTTTTTTTTACAAAAGCTATTTTGTATTTAAGCCAAAATAATTTTTTTGTATTGTTTTAACCAAAACCTAGTCCCCATGCCCTCTTTGGTCATTCAAGAACTAGTGCTTTTCCTTGGGATAAATGTTATGATTTTAAAGTCAATTAAATTGGGTTTTTCCTTTAATTTTCCCAACTAAAATAAACAAAATTAAAGTCGTGGCTCCTTTTGCAAATTACAACTTACAAAATTCAATTTTCTAAACTCATAGCGAGTTCCAATTGTGATGTTTCTACCAATGAGCATTTTGATTCCCTTTTAACTGATGGGACCAGTGCTCGGGCAAGGCATCACACTTCCATGGGTTTTAACTCTTCTTTCATGGCATCAATCTACTTTTTAAACTTAGCACATTTTATGGCTTGTGAGTAAGAAACTGGATCTTTATTGATTCCAATATCAACATTTGACTCTTGCAATTAAACCACATAATCATTCGAAATAGCTGATTTTCTTTCTCTTTGAGATCTCCTCAAAGGCATTTCTTGTGATTCATATGCTACAGTTGCTTATGAGTTAGTTTCTTACGAATGAGTTTCTTCATTCAAACATTGTTTAGTATTTTCATTAATTACTGGAACAATATTTGGATTAGTGTTTGTTCCATCATTCAAATATTGTTCAGTATTATTTTGATTCTCATTAGTTATTGAAATAATATTTGGAAAATTTATAGATGAAGAAGTTTTTATGGTTAAAGGAACATCTAACCTTGCTTTCTTAATATCCATATTTTGTCATTAATCACTTTCACTAACTTCACCATTTTCAATTAATCTAGTATTTCTAGTTTCCACAATTCTAGGACAATGGCCTAGGTAGTAAAACCTAAATCCTTTAGATTTCTCTAGTTAACCAATAAAGTGACCACTAATCATTCGAGAATCTAATTTCTTTTCATATGGATTATAAATTCTTGCCTTTGCTGGATAACCCCAAACATGCAAATGTCTTAAGCTAGGTCTCCTTCTAGTCCACAGTTTAAAAGGAGTTCTTGGAACTGTTACTAGGGACCCTATTCAATAGATACATTGCAATTTTAAGGGCATACATCCACAATGATTTAGGTAGTGAGTAGTTGCTCATCATACTCCTAACCATATCCATTATTGTCATATTTCACCTATCTGCCACACTATTTTGTTGAGGTGTGCCTGGCATAATATATTATGCACATATGCCATGTTTTTTAAGGAATTTTGCAAATGGACCTGGACGTTGTCCTAATTCATCATATGTCCCATAGTATTCACCACCTCTATCAGATATCATGATTTTCACCTTTTTGTCTAATTGCCTTTCAACCTCAGTTATGTATACCTCAAGTGCATCTAATGCTTGAGATTTTTCTTTAAGCAAATAAACATAACCAAAATATAGAGCATCAAAAGGTCTACAAATATTAGTGTGTATGATTTTAAGAATTATCTAAGTGCTTCTTGTGGCTCCTTTCTTGTTATGTCTAGTTTGCTTTTCCTTTATACAATCCACACATACACTTAGATTAGTAAAATCTAGATCTAAAAGAATCTCATTCTTTACTAATCTTTCTAGCCTTTCTTTGGATACATGACCCACGTTTATGCCACAAGTAAGCAGAATTTTCATTCACAGCACTACACTTAATTCCAACATTACTATGAACAATAGGCAAGGATTCATCAAATTTATCATTAATTTTCAATTTATATAAACTATAGTAAGAATAGTAGAACCAATACATAAAATTTTCTTAAATAAATTGAAACAACCATGTCCAAAATCTCCTTTAAACCCAATAACATCAAGTTTTGAAATAGAAACTAGGTTTCTAGAAATTGAAGGTACATAGAGAGTTTCCAAAAGATTTAGTTGATGACCAGAACTCAAAATCAAGCGATAAGTCCCTATGCCTTCAATTGGATCCTTCATACATTTTCTCATAAAGAGAAAATTGTTATTTGGGTTTATGGTTCAGATCATAAGAAATCTTTACATAATGTTGGAAACATGAGTTTTAGTACTAGTATTAAGCCACCAAGAATTCAAAGGAACTTCAGATAAGTTTGATTTGAAATATATAGAAATGTAATATTTACCTTTCTTTTTGAACCAAGCTTTACATTTTTGGCAATCTTTCTACCAATGTCTGACTTTCTTACAAAACTTGCATTTGTCTGCCTTTTGATCCTCCTATGAAGCATTAGCAGGTGACTTCTTTTTCTTAAACTTGTTGGCTTTCGCTTTTAGTCCTTTACCAGCTTCTTGATACATTAGGTTGACAGTGTGACTCATTTGTTTCTTCAATGTTGCTTTCTCTTGAGCAAGCTTAGTGGACAATTCATTAACATCTCACTTTTCCTTCATAGTGTTATAGTTAATTTGAAAAGGTCCATACTCAGGAGGTAGGGAATTTAAAATGAACTTTACCATAAATGAGTCATCCACTATCATTCCTAATGTCTTTAATCATGTCGCAATATTAGTCATCTCAATAATGTGGCCTTGTATACTTTACAACCCAGTATACTTCATGGTTGTGATTTCTGCCATAAGGGTACCAGCAAGTGACTTGTCAACAAAATGAAATCATTTTTTTGCAAATTTCAAGTATTGTCTTGCACTTTCAGTTTGTGGAATAGTTATCTTAATATTGTTGGCAATAGTCATTCTTATAAACATAAGGCTTAATCTATTAGACCGTTCCCATGCCTTATAGTATAATTTCTCTTCCTCACTACTTTCATCAGTAAGAGTAGGAGGTTGATCCTTTAATAGTGCCAAGTCAAGATCCAAAACACCTAAGTGGAAATTGACTTGTTCACTCCATTCAAAGAAATTCAAACCATTGAAAACGGTAATAGACGAAACTTGCGAAGGAAGAGAAATAGCTGCAAAATTATACATAAAATGCTCACATTATAACAAATTCATTATGGATTCAAAATAAATAAACATTAAAAGTGTATTATAGTTCCCCTTTGGGTGGATACTATAATACACTATCATAATTTAAAATGCCAATGATAATCAATTACAAGTAAATAAATATTTCAAATCAAATGCATATTTGTCATCTTTGGATGTACAAATATGTTTGACAAAAGATATTAATTCACTCTCATTATGCTTAATTTTTTATACAATAATTAAACTCACGTTGGGTGAATTAGAAGGTTATGAAATATTAAACATCAATTTATCATTAACTTTATTCACAGGCATTTCATTAAATATTATAGATAATTGATTATTCATTCATTTGTTATCATAGTTTGGCCACTTTGGTAACTAAGAAACAATAAATATAAAATTCATACATAAATTAAATACCTTATTTTAATGACATGCATTTATAAAAATAACAATGCAGAAACTTAATAAATGCAATAAAATAAAATTTCATTATTCTTTATATATATACACAAACCTAATATGCATATTAATCTAATTTCTAATGTCCTTTATCATACATATAATAACATGCCATTATATATACCTGCACGCAAGACATAACTGCTTTTTTTTTTTTTTTATAATAAAGAAGCAAAGACATATATATCTCGTTCGTTAGCAGAGATAATAAGATGATATAATTATTCTCACACAATTATATTAATATTATTCAATATAATATTTCAAGTTGATTGGCTTGAGAACATACTTCGCTTGACATTCCTTTTAAGGGAATATATGATGACTGGACGGGCCAAGCCAATCAGAAGGAATAAGCGATCTAATACGCCTATTGATTGTTCAAAATAAAGCGTTGAACAATCTTGATAAACAAAACATATGCATGCAATATTCCGTTGCCGGAAAAATTTAATAAACTATTCTTTACAGCCAAATCAAAACATCAAACTGCAAAATACAAATTATTTGGCTAAAATTTAAGAGAAAGAAATAATAAAAATACTTTACAAACATAAACGAAGAAATTATACGTCTAAAAATCAAGCTCTGATACCACATGTAAAATTTTATGAGAAATAATTAATTGATCTCAATAATTAATTAATTAAGGATTTTGAATATATAATTCTCACAATTGAAACTAAAAACACATACCTAAAAAATTTATGTAATTGAAATGATGCAAATCTTAAGAATAAACTGATTTTTTTGCCTTGACTCTTTTATTTATAACGGCTTAATTGATAGATTAACTTTATTGTTATTGGTGTAAATCCTAATAGATAGAGAGATAATCAATTTATAATTGTTATAACTTAATTTGGTAAGTCCATCATATAACCAAATAAATTGTTAAAATCAACTAGCTATTTAATTATTATTTAAATTTTATGGATAGACCAATATTATGCCACATTCTAACACAAACTTCATCCTTCCATGTTCCTTTACCCCCTACACTCCAATCCAACACATCCCAGGCAACTCCAACGCTCAAAACACAAGCAAATTCCATCACAATGAGTTCCATTCCATCACAAATATAATATCCAAAGTTCCAATTCAATAACAATATAATATCCAAAGTTCCAATTCAATACCAATGTCATAAAACACTTATCTGAATCAATTCATTAAATGATACATATGCTATACATATCACACAAAATATCTCAAATATACATTCACAAAGCAAACACATACTTTCAAAACCGCGGGTCTTACATATATTAAAATTTTTTTCTTGTATATAACTTGCGAATTATAGTTATATGTATTTTAGTATAATTATAATTTGAATAAATGTGTATTTTCATTTGTATGATTTTTTATAATTGACATGTACTTTGTGATTTATTGACTTGTAATTTGTAATTTATTGGCATGTATTTTGTAATTTATTAACATGTACTTTGTATTCTATTTTACTGAAATTTGTATTTGATTTTATATATTTTAGGCAAGACAAGTTAATATATATCTAAAATTTTTCAATGCAAATGGAAAAAAAAATGAAACTAGGAATAAAAATATGTAGAATTAATTAAAATATGAAAAGAACAAGAAAAAATAAATATGTCTTAAAATAAGAAATTTTAAATGCAAGTATTTCAAAAATACCAAAAATAAAAAAAAATTAATTACGACTAAAGTTACTGTTAATTTAAAATATACAAAGATCAAGAAAAAATAAATATGCCATAAAACAAGAAATTTTAAATGCAAGCATTTCATAAAATACCACAAATAAAAAAATTATTTTTAATTAGGATTAATTAAAAATATTCAACGATCAAGAAAAATAAATGTCATACAATAAGAAATTTTAAATGCAAATATTTTAGAAAATACCACAAGTAAAATTTTATTTTTAATTAGGATTAAAAGTAGGATTAATTAAAAATATGCAAAGATCAAGAAAAATAAATATACCATAAAACAAGAAATTTTAAATGCAAACCTTTCATTAAATACCAAAAATAAAAAAATATATATTTTTAATTAGGACTAATTGAAAATATACAAAGATCAAGAAAAAATAAATTTCCCATAAAATAAGAAATTTTAAATACAACCTGTCACATCCCCTTTTTGGGATATAACGGTCTTAGAGCATGAGTAACCATAAGGATATCAAAAACCTATAGAACCCATTATCAATATCAAAACTAGTATGGTATCATGCTACAACTGCCCAAGATCTCAACCTCCATTATAGAATTACACTTTCAATAATACAACCTTATCTCCTCACTTCACTACCATTAATTCTACAACTCACATATACATAAATTTTTTTTTTTATACATACATATAATAAATGCCTAGTTTACTCCCATGGAGCTCTATAATGATTAAAACTATAATTACATTAAAATAAAACATTATGTTTATGACTTATTTTTAAGGGAAGTATAAAACTTCAAGCTAGTTGTCAACTGCAATCCAAATCTTTCACTTTCTTGATTCAACTTAAAGTCACAATTTTTATACACATGCAAACATTGGTGAATGGAGAGGGGGTGAGCTTTTGGTAAAAGCTTAGTGAGTAAAGAAGGCATTTGAGAACATTGAGGTAAATATTAAATATTATAATATACTTTTAGTTAATAGAATATCATTAAATGATTTTGAAAATAATATCAAATAATAATTAATTTGTAATACTTTTGAAAACTAAATTCATATGACTTATAGTGTATATGACTTTTAAAAAAAAATATTTAAATATGAATAACTCTTAATACGATTCAAATACAAATTCAAGTAACTCATAATACATTTCAAATGTATTCTTCAAATAGCAAATATTTCATACTATCTTTTAAAATCTTATTACTATAAATGAGGGCTTTCTTATCAACACTGCACTAGTGATAGCTCTTCTTGTAGTTCATTAGTCACACATCTTGTTTTACCTTTTAAAACTTTATTTAAATAGCATTATATAGATAAATAATTCAACTAAAATACACATATAGCAGAAATCTATATATACTAGATGAGTGTGGAATTTATCATTGCTTCTCATCAATACTACACTAGTGGCAGAGGCTCTTCTTGGAAGTAATGCTACAACATAAGGTTAGCTAGGTCTTACATTTAGGGCGTTCAAAATTCCTCATAGCAAGGGTCATTTCAATATGCATAAAGCCCAGTGTTTCACACACCATAAAAGGGGATTTCTGCTTGACAACTTGAAATTTCAATAAAAATAATTCATAGAACATGTAACACTACACTAACACATAAATTCTCATATAGGAAAAAAAATAAAATAGTAAATCTTATATTTCAATTTACTAACAACTTTTAGTTTCAAATTAAAATCTCATAATATATTATGTAAATATTAATAATATCATGATACAAATTTCAATACTTATAAACTTATAAGAAACCTTAATAAACTTATAGATTTGTAAAAAAAGGTCCCATATGGCTTATAAATGTGTAAATTAAATTTCCAACAACACGTTTAGTTTCATGAAGAAATATTATTACTCATCAAGGATTTTATTAAAACATCAATAGAAAATTTCAAATCACAATATTTTCACTCACCTACTTTTGCAACTTTCCTATGCCCCTCTCTCATTTGACACTTAAATTAAGGATGCTTCAATTCCTTGGTTCTTACCTCCTTTATGTCTTCCTTGAACCTCTACATATAATTAATACACAAATAACTCATTTGTGCTAAACAACAATATTAAAACACTTAAATATTTCATTCTACGTATGGATTCACCATTGACCTAGTAGCTTTGTTTCTACCGTATTTTGAGCTACACTAATCTAATTGAGGCAATTTTTTTTAATGAAATAGACTTATAGGAAAACAATTTACCACTTGTCCTTTAGCTAATTATGTCTCTACGATTCCCAAAACTCAGGCTGAAACCCCTGAATATCTTTCCTATTGAGATAGCCCTGATAACTTTCTAATAACTCTATATTCTTTAAGAATTTGGCTAAGTCCTTTTAGTATCACTTAATTGAAAATCTAATCTTTATTTTCCATGTTTTGAGCTAAGTTTGATTCCCATCCTGTTACCCCTAAAATTGGGCTCCAATTCTTAGCAATACAACATGACCTGCATGCAGGGCAAACCTTACTTCCACTTCCATAACTCCCAATGTATTGGGAATTAAATCAAGCCCATTTTTGATCATCAAATTTACATCTCAAATTCAAATTTGATGTTTTGACCATGGTAAAATTCAGACTATAAGGTTCACAAAAGCAAGCCTTAAGTTCCATAAATCACTCCTTCCAACTTTTATTTTCCTTCTCTCACAATATTGTCCATGTTCCCTCACTAAATATTCTTTAATTGAGCCTTTTCCTCCCTTAATAAACTTCTTTTATTAATTTTCTCCACTTTTCCAAATTTATTCATTATCAATCAATCTATCAAATTCAACAAAACAAGTAACAAAGCACAACATAAACACAAGAATATCAATAATCAACTAAGTAACTTGATCTTACCTTAGATGAAGCTAAGTTTGGATTTTCTTTGAATTTTTCTTCTTCCTTCTTATTTTTCACATTTTCCTCTCTTCCTTTGGCTACTCATTCTCTATTCTTTCTTACTTAATAGATTTTTAAGTGATATGGACATAAAAATGATGTTTGTCACTTTCACCTTGTTATATATTTTTCTTTTCTTTTTCTTTTGTTCAATTCTTATGCAATTTTAGCTCCATCACAACCCTTTAATCCCTCTTAGATGTCCAGCCATCTAGCAGCAATTTTTCCTTTTTTTTTCATTTTTATTTATTTTTATAGTTTAGATAATGAGTTGTCAAATAATAATGTCCGTTTTTCTAATTATTACTAAATTGCAATTTTTAATCCCTAATTAATCTATTATTGTCTAGTAATATTTTTAATCACTAAATTGGCTCTCTGATATTATTTTTAATCATTTTTATATCAATCTTCACTAAGCTAAAATTTTATGAAATTCCGAAAACCGAAGTCCATCGGTTACAATCATAGTGTATTGATTTTGCTTAAGTATTTTCCATACTCAACTTCAACTTCATTTTTGAGTTTTATCACTTCTAATATCCTAATATTTGCTTAAATTCTCTAAATAAAATATAAAAATCTATTTCATATTCGGAATTTGCGGACTCACTCTAAATGCCTCAATTTTTCAAGCACGTATCCTTTTTAGATTATTAGCTCCTAACTTCCTATTTTCCTTCTTGTACTCTCCATTTCATTTGTTTTTATATCAAATCTATCTCCTTTAATAGTCTTCTAATATTCTTTACCTTATTTCATAAAATTATGGGCTCAATTTCTGGACCAATACCCATTCAGCACTTCGATTTTTCATAGTTGTCATCTACACTCTTTTGCTCTTAATTTGGTCACTTCTCTCACAACCTCAATATTTACAGTGAACTTAGAATCGGGGTGTTATACAACTATTTCATAAAATACCAAAAATAAAAGTGAAATTAAGAATAAAATTATACTTAAAATTAATAGTACACATCAATTTAATTATGAAATTCTAAAAAATATTAAAATTTATAATTTGGACTAAAATTTTATAGTTTGAATTAAAAAAAGATTCGAATGAGTCATTTGTTGATATGAATGAAGAAAATAATTATTTAGATGATGAATTTGAGTTTGAATGAGAATATGAATTAACGGGTGTTATAATTGATGAAAATGATGTAGAGGAAATTGATTCTAAATAATTATAATTTTTTTTTACTTCAATTGTGTATTTTAATTCTTACCATTCTATTTGAATAATTGTAACTTTTTGGAATAATTTTTCTACTGTTATCCTTATATTTTTTATTATTTTTACATATTATATACATACATAATATTATATTAATCACATAAGTAATAGATGTCAAGACATGTGTCATCTACCAGAGATGATCCTATTAGACCACCTAAATGTTGTGGATGTGGTTCATGGTCATGGTGGTGTTCATGCTGGTGGTGGTTGAGATCTCAGCATGACATCTTCAGGAGGTCGACTACTTTTATTTTGACCTCCTGCTCCTTCCATTTATAAACCTCAAGCTCCCGCTGCTTCTATACCTCTAACTCTAACCAATTCTTTACCATATAGCCTTCCACTGATTCCCTCTCCCTAATGACTGCAACGACCCAATTTCTAAGCTGTGACTATCTTAGGGTTCAAGGAGACATAAGGTCACCTAAATTCATAAAACACCATTGACCCTATTATTATTTTACATATTCCATTTGGCCATCTTCCCCAATATCAAAACCACATTCATTCTTTATCATTTCCCATAATTACTTTAACTATTCATTTATAACCATCATACTTTAGTGCCATCTTATGACTAAGAATATTACATCATTCATAAATATTAACAAATACTATCCATACATTCTTACTTACTATCATAATTATACTTAACAAATGTTATCAATTGTTTACATTATTCTCTAACACAACATACTTTAGTACTAAGCCTTTAGTCACCATGAAGCTCTAGATTGTTTATCCTCAAAATGGCACAAGCAACACATACATAACACTTTTAGTAAGTCCTAAGCGAAGAAGCATAACTTAGAGTTTATCTTGCTAATGAATCACCCTGACCTAGAAAGTTATAAACAACTATAGGATGAGACAAGCTTAATGAGTATATAATTATATAAGATAACATGATGGCAATGTAAGGGTCATCACTTGGATTGATTTAAGGTAACAATGGAATGATGTTAATAAAAATTGGTCATATTAGACTTTAGAATGCATTTTAGCTAAAATAATAATGTCTTGGAAGCGGAAAGCTTCCCACACATAAATAATAGAGTGGTGGTCTAAACCTTGCCCACTCAAATGCATCACATTACTCAAAATTAATCAGGTCTTGTGGTTAGGCATTACCCCCTAATAAAGGTTATTTCATAAACACTAGAATTTAAGGAAAACTATCAATTTCACTTTCAAACCTCAAATTAACTATAGATTCATCAAATTAACACTTAGGTAATCAATTTCCACTAATTAATTTGAGTTAATTCACTCTTATTCATATGAACCTTAACTTGTCCCACTTATGTCAAATTTGGGCAAAACTCATAATTTCTCATCAAATCTTCAAATTAATTGTAGGAATACAAAATTTACATAACATATAACATATATGATTACCTAATAATTACAATCTAGTGTTAGAACACCAAGTTTCTCTTTTAACTATGTCTATACCTCTAAGGGTTTCAAGTTTCGAATCAAGTTCTCAAAATTCAATTTAACACTTCTAAATCATTTTTCTTCAACTAAGATCATTCAAAACCACATCTTATGTATGATTACCCTAGGTTGGCCAAATTTTTGTATGGTGGAGAAGGGATTTTACACAACTAAAATATGAAAACTAACCTTCGGACATAGAAAAAGAGAAGGTGAACATAGTTTCTCACCTTGGTTAGCTTTGATTTACTAAAGTTCTTGTTACAATTGGTGCAGAAAGAATTTCTTTCCTTTGTGTAAGACTTTGGTGTAGATATAGGCTAAATGCTATTTTCTCAACATAATTTGCTTATATATATATTAGGTTGGATGGTGAGGATTTGATCAAGTTAAGATCAATTGTTAGGATTTAATCTTAATAAATGGCTAAGATTTGATTAGTTGGATATCTAGGATTCTCTCTATAATGGTGATGATCATCATGTGGTGTTGGAGTGCTCAAAGTGAAACTAGACTCATGTGTAGAAAAGGTGAGAGTTTAACTTGGTTTAGGATTTTGACTTTAATCAATTTTTGCGGCTAGTTGATCAAATTTTATAACTATTTCTCTACAACATATTTTGTTTGGTGTTGGCTAACTATTCTAAAATATAAACTTGAGATTATATCAATTATGGGCCTATAGGCTAGCCCATTATTATTGGGTTTGGGCCTTTGATGACACAAGACCCAATAACAAGCCCATAGCCCATCAACAAGCCCATAGTCCATCAACAAATCCCATGATAAACTTTAAAAACTTTTCTTTTTAACTTTCTTTCAAATTTGTGTCCTCTAACTTCTTTACACACCTCATTAGCTACCATATGACCTCCATTCAATTCATTAGAGTATAATTAGTCATAATAAGATCATGTACTAGGCAAATAATTCAAATAGTATCACAAAGTTCCTAATCAATTCCATTTCATTTCAATACTATGTTAACATTCAAAGATCTAGTCTTTTAGCATCATTAGTAACTAGAATGAGTTATGAAATACTTGGGTATTACAGCGACCTTACTTTCTTCTACAGCCCTACCTTCTTCTGGTGACCCCTTCTACCTCCTGTGCATAATCTTCTTACGATCCATCTTCATCTAGTTCTACTATTGAGGCTGATAGTGATAACAAGTCATATAGTTGTCCAGTTCACAGATCCACAGCCCATGTGGAGGATGGTTGGCAAGTTTACCTAATTATCTATATTTGCTTATTTAAAAAATTTTATAATTTATGTTTTTTGTAACTAAGATTTAATGCTGTTGCAGTCTATACAGCATTGGTAAATCAAGAAAGATTATGAAGATATTCAAGACCAATCATGATCCAGCAAGTCTGACATGGAATAAAATGCCATAAAAAATTAAAGATTACTATTCGCAAGAGTTCAAAGTATGTAAATAATATTTAATAAATATACAACTATATATAAATATATATATATATATATATATATATATATATATATATATATATATATATACATATATATATATATACATATATATATATATATACATATATATATATATATATATATATATATATATATATAGTTGTATATTTATTAAATATTATTTACATACTTTGAACACACACATATATATATGTGTGTGTGTACATACATATATATGTATGTATACATATATATATATATGCATGTATACAAACATACATATATATATATATATATATATATATATATATAATATATATATATATATATATATATATATATATATATATATATATATATATATGTATGTATGTATGTATGTACACTTACATACATACATAAATATATATATATATATATATATATATATATATATATTTATGTATGTATGTAAGTGTACATATATATATATATGTATGTATGTATGTACACTTACATATATATATATATATATATATATATATATATATATATATATTTATGTATGTATGTAAGTGTACATACATACATACATACATATATATATATATATATATATATGTATGTATATACACTTACATACATACATAAAATATATATATATATATATATATATATATATAATATATATATAAATATATTTTGTA
>CANTUT010000810.1:0-27733 GCA_947687605.1 Reutealis trisperma | reverse complement strand
GTCAGATATCTATTATCCCAACCTGCCCTATCAGGACGTGCAGACAAGTACTTCGCTAGCGATATTGTCTGCACTCCTCCCCAAGCAGCTATTAAAGGTCATGCCGTACGTAGTCCCTCGGAGAAGTGGAAGGACCACTAATGTGCAAGCTCAGTATAATCATAAAGCCAGGAGGTTAGCAGGAAAGAGTGAATCTGTCCTTCCTAAGCGCTTTCAGTCACCCATTAGTGCTTTCTACTTGCTGGGCTATTCCATGTATTCCGTAGAGATATTCTTATCTATGTGAATTTCTTCTAGTTTTCATGAATGCCTTAGTCAAGGGATTATGGGCTCAATGTCTTATTAAAAGTGATCATTCTTCTCCGATCAGAGCTTCCCTCTGTTCTTTTGTTCTGAACCCGTGCTTTGCTTGCTTTTCTTAACCCATTTTCTTGCTATCCCCTGTTATTGCAAAATTCTTTCTTCGTTAACTAAGCGTACTCCCTTCTCCTTCTATCTAATAAGCTGAAGTACGTCCAGGAATAAAAACCTCTTGATCCTCGACCTCTGGGAACTGAACTCCCTTAAAAAGACGAAGAAAATTAGCAGCTTCCGGAGAAGTAGAGGGATATAGGGTTCAATTATTTGAGTTTGCGATTAAGGGTCTCCAAAAGAAGAGTTGAAGCTTATTGATTTAGGGAATGATTACTATTTAGCCAAGTTTGCTAACCTAGAGCATTATGATTATGTTCTGAGTGAAGGACCATGGATGATTGCAAACCACTACCTCACTATCCGCAAATGGTGTCCTTCTTTCCAACCAGAGGAGGATGCCATTAAGAATCTGGCTGTATGGGCTACGCTACGCTAAACCTCTCTATTGAATATTTTGATCAACCTTTCCTGGAAAGGCTTGGAAGCAAAATAGGACGGATTGTCAAAGTTGACAAGACTACTTCTTTGGCGGAAAGAGGGAAGTATGCTAGGTTGTGCATTGAAGTAGATCTAAGGAAAGCCATTACTTTCGAAATATAGGCTAAGAAGGCACATACGGAGGATTGAGTATGAAGGGATAGACCTCATCTGCTTTAGGTGTGGGTGTTATGGAACATAGAGAGGAGACATGCGAGGTGGGCAGACCAGCTACAGTAGCTCATGATCCGGGTCAAGAAGATGAAAGGATCCGACCCGAAATAAGGAGCCTACACCCGAAGCAATGTCCACGTATGGACCCTGGATGCAGGTTCAGCGAAACAGATACGGGGCTAGGTCTTTATTCCCTCCTCAACCTCCTAATCCAATTTAAGGTTTCCCTATTCTCCTTTCGACTTTTGACCGGCGGAAGAGCGAGCCTCAGCTCTTTAGCTCTAAAGTAAGCAAGCAATACTAAGTAGATGATTACCTAAAATGGAAGAATATCTGTTATTAATGGATTTCCCCTCATACCAGTGGCTGGAGAAGTCAGAGTCAAAACAGTCCCTCAACTCTACCCAGTATGGGAGTCAGGAGCGGGTACGGGAGCTTGAGCTCAACCAGCCATTGAGAATCACTTTATTTGGTTCCCAATAGGGATGGAGATGGAAGTCTTTCCAGACAGATCGATCAGATATCTTCTTTTAACGAATTTCCCGCGAAGAAAAAAAAAATAGAAAGGAGTGAAAGGAGTGAAAGGCAGGTTCAGGCGATTAATCAAACAAATCTTTCCTTCTCATCCGATCGCTTGGTTCTGAACACGGTTCGTTCCCTCCATTTTATGGAGCTCAGGAGCCCTATCTATGAACTATAAACCGATGTAACACGGTCGAATAGGTCACCCAGCTTTCTGAATAGCTTACTTTAGCTGCCCTTACCCCCTCCATGGAAAAGAATTAGTACGACTTACAATCTATTCCCACCCACCTTGCTCGCTTGCTTTTGATCTAACTTCGTGTATCTGCCTCGTTTGTTTCAAAGCTAGCTTAAAGCTCTAGAATTTGGTCTATTCCTTCCCTGCCCCCAATCCCGGCTGATCAACCGAGCTGCAATCCATCCCGCCTTAGCGAGGGCTTCTTTCCGTTGGGATTCGTGAAAACAGAAAGAGAACTGACTCCTAAGATCATTTATCGATTCACAGCTTCTCCCCCTTGTACTCAAGAGTTAATCTTAAAGTGATTTGGGAAAGGCTTTCCCGATATATGGCAATTTTTTACGTAGTTAGGGTCTAACAAAAGAAGAAAGAACTATGCCACGTAGACGGGAGGAAATGAAAGTAGATCTCAAACCGTAGGGAACTCCGACAGCAAAACTACAACTCGCTCTATACGCAGGTAGGGAAGGAACAACTACCTCCTTATAGGGAAATGCATTTTTCAATGGTTCTCTTTACTTACATATGCAAGCTCGCTCCGAACCGAGTCTACTTAATACAGGAAAGAAGCTTATGGAAATATCCTTGGGGAGGAGATAAGGACAGCAACTCTAAAAGGCTAAACAATGGCAGGTAACTAGCCTGGACCGCTGATAGTACACTAATAGTCCTAGGCCGGAAGGAAAGATGCTAGTAAGATTTGAGTTGAGATGGGGAATCCTTATTCCTATCATTACTGTTATTAAGGGGTTATTAAAATGGGATTCTAACTACTAGTTTCAAAGAAAGGAGCATCCGGCATAGGCAGCAAGCCTTGGATGGCTTTCTCCGTATGATCGGGTTCTTTTTTCAACATGTAGGTTCATCCGCAGCAAAGATGGTATGGTCGGTCGGCTTGCGCTCTTACTTGGAAGTGGTCTCAGTAGCGAAGTCAATAAGGATTGAAAACCTAGCTAGGAAGTAGAATTTTCATCTTACGATTTTTTTTTACTACGTATCATTAAGAACTAGAATACTAGGGCAAGCCCCGTTCCTCAATCTCACCAAGGTAGGAATTGGGCACCGGAGAATGCTACTTTTACAATCAATCTGGATGTACTTCTGCTGTAAAAATGAGAGTTTCAGGCACTTGTGGGCGATGTCGGAACCATGTTCTATAAAGATCCCACTACAGCCATTCCAGACATCAGCTTAGGCGCGAAGACCGGCTAAATCAACTCTTTCGGTCGGCTTCGGTACCTATTGATGAGGAGAAGCCTACATTCTCAAGCTATGCCGGTTCGATTTCTAGAAACAAGGGATTCTTTCTCTTTGGTCTTCGGTTCAGAACGAGAATCCAGTCCTGCAGGAGGTGCTTTCATAGGATAATTCTCCCGGATCAGCATCTGAGCTGAGTCAGTGTCATACTATTCAGTCTTATTAGTACCCATCGATCATGAAAAAATATGCTTTACACATCATGTCCTGGGGAATCCTTCATCAAAGAGAGCTTGCAGGTTGTTTTTCCCTCTGTCTTCATGGGCCTTCGGGCTGTGAAAGGGTATGGGTAGCTAGTAGTTCTCTCGTAATTCCCTTCTTCTGCTTCAAAGGCAAAGTACGGAAGAGAAGTCGCAGACTCAGTTAGAGAAAGGGAAGCTGCTGCAAAGTAAGTTCCAGATTCTCTTGTTGCCTCAGTGGCATAACCCGAAGAAGAAGTTGTTGTTACAAGAGTTTGTTACTGAATCTGCTGCAAAGTCAGTTCCTGATTCATCTGCTGCTGCGGAACCAGAATCGGTTTTTTCAGATAAAGCTTCAAGGACAGAAGAAGTTCTTGCCGTTGAATCATCCTCAGGGGAAGAATCCTAAGGAATAATACTAAGTTAAAGTTGCTAAGCTCATGCAACCAAAACAAAAACATCCATTTTGACGGGGAAAAAAACTTTTTGAAACCAATGAAACCAACTTTGCCCTTGTGAAAGAATAAGCAGCAAAGCCAGTCACAGATTCCGGGGCAGGTTTGGAAGAATAAGCTGGTTAGGCAGAGAAAGCTGAAAGTACACCCTCAGGGGGCAGTCCTAGATAAAGCAGAAATTACGGGTTCTGTTGAGAAAGAAAAAGCAGCTGCGGAATCTTCAGTTAAAGTAAAAATGGGGCCAGATTCTCTTGCTACAAGTACAGAGGGTAACAACTTGTTGTTACTGTTGTTAAAGATTTGAATCTGTCTTTTTTGAGAAAGAATCAGCTGCTTTTGAGCAAGGCACAGAGGAAGTCAAGTCTAAATGGAGCACAGAGTCTGGAGTTGGAGTTACAGTGCCAGAATCACCCGAACCAGGGAAAGCGGAAAGTACTAGTGCTGAAAGTCCGTCTTTTCCTCGCCTTGCTAGGAGACTCCGGGGCAGAATCGGCATATTAAGGGGCAGGGATTGAAGTGCCGGGAAAGGGCATCCTCAGTTCTTAGAAAGTCAGTTGCATAACCGGAACCATCATCAGCAGCTGCTCCATAGGGCTCATACTCATAATGGGGTGGTTTCTGAACCGGAAGACTCTGTTGTTACTGAAAGGGCAGACTCGGTTACTTTTGCTGCTGCTGTGGAAGAATCAGTTAAATCAGTTGTTACAGAACCCGAATCTGCTGCTGAAGATAAAGCCTCAAGCTCTAGTTCCGATGCAAAGGCAAAGTCAGTGCCATTTGAATCTCTACATTCACTTGAATCAGCCTCTGGGGCGAACCGGAAGACTCTGTTGAGAAAGAAGAATTTAATTTCCATAGGCTTCAAGGACAGCCGAAGGGGTTGAATCCCCGGATTCCCTTTGCTACAAGTTACTCAATATTTGAAAGAAAAGACTCATCAAGCTCAGGGGCGGATACGAAATCGGCATAATAAGTCTAAGTAAAAATGTCCAGGCACAGCCTCAGGGTAAGAATCGGAACCGGAAGACTCTGTTGTTACTGAATCTGCATTCACAGGGGAAGACTCTTCTCTTAAAGTAAAATAGTTTCCTTCCTTCTTTCCTAGTTTCCTTGTGCCTCCAACTCCAAAGTCAGTTATTACTTATATTACTTATTCTGCTGAGTCAGGAGTGACAAAGGCTGAATGGGAAGGGCCAGATTCAAGTACAGATTCTTTCCTGGCTACTTTCCTTGTGGAAGAATCGGCTCCTTCTTCAATAGAATCAAGTACAGACGAATGACGTTCTTTCAAAGCTGCAAAGCCAGTTGTTCCAGATGAATCTGCTGCAAAGGAAGCGGAATCGGAAGAAGAGGAATCAGCTTCAAGTCCTGGTTCAGCATCTAGTCCCAGTGGAAGAATCAGTTGTGTAAGAAAGGGCAGAATCAGTTCTTAGAAAGTCAGTTGCCTTAGGGGCAGTCCCACCCCAGTAGCGTCAGTCCCAGTAGGAAGATTCTGGGGAAGAATCGGAAAGTAAAAAAGGGGAAGAATCTGCTTTTGCTAGTCAATTTGTGATGAAAGAAATTCCTGGTTAGGCTGAATCAGCTGTTGCGGAATCGGGCTCAAATCCCAGGTATAGGAAGAAAGGGGGAAGAACCCGAACCCGAACGGGTTGAATCAGATGGGGCGGAAGAGTTTTATACTGATCGTCCCCATAGAGTTGAAGCAGGAATAATCCTTTTAAAGTTGCTAAGCTTGTTTTGTTGTTAATTCATGCAACCAAAAACATCCCAAAATAAAGGGAAAATTAAAGAGTTGAAACCTACTTAGCCCTTGTTCCAGATTCAGCTGCTGCGAAAGAGGAAGACGAACCAGAATCAGAAGAATCAGTTAAAGCAGAACCAAAACCTGAAGAGGAAGGAGTTACAGAGGGTAACAACTTGTTGTTACTGTTGTTACAGATTCTAAAGCAAGTACAGACGAAGTTCTTGCCTCAGTGGCAGAACCGGAAGAAGACTCATCGGTTGAATCAGTTGTTCCCTCAGAGGAAGAAGAAGTTAAAGCTGAAAGTCCTAGTACTGACTCCGGGTCAGGAGTTACAGAGGAAGAACCCGAATCGGGTAAGTCAGTTAAAGAGGAACTTGCTAAAGCAAAGTCAGTTGTTACTGAATCAGCCAATAGGGAATGCAAAGGCAAAGTCAGTTGTTCCAGATTCACTTCTTACTGAATCAGCAGCTGCCAAATCAGAGGAAGCGCCAGATTCTCTTCTTGTTAATTCAGTTGCTCTAGAATCTCCTATTCTTTAAGTGCCAGATTCTCTTTCGAAGACTCACTTTCTTACTCCCAGAGTACCGGGGCGAAATCAAGTAAGGTTTGATAAACCTGAAAGTAGGGCACTCTTACATCCGAAAGTGCCAGATTAGTTTTTGAATCTCGTAATTCACTTCCAGAAGCGGAAGAGGAGGACCTATTCTAAGCTCTTCGAGGAGATATTTGAAAGGAAAGATAGAGATTCTCAAGTACAGACCAAAAAGACACATTTTGACCATTTTGACGGGGTTTTTGCAAAGAGTTGAAACCTACTTTAGAGGAAGGAGTTAAAGAGGAACTTGCTAGATCTGCTGCTGCTGAAGATAAAGCTTCAAGTACGGATACGGAAGAGAAGGGGAGGGAGAAACTCCTAATGGGGCGGAACCGGGGCTCATAATCTAGAATCAGGATAGAGTACTAGTTCTTTCCTTGGGTAAGAATCCATAGTTAAAGTTGCTACTTACTAGTTTAGGAGTTCTTTCACTTTCTAAGTTAAAGAATAAGAGGATAGAATATCTTAATATAAAGGATTGAGCCAAATCCCAGGTATAGCAAAAATGGGGCCGGTTTCACTTGATACAGAATCTCCTGCAAAGTCAGTCCCAGATGAACTTGCTACTACTTCTTTCAATGGGGAAGACCTGTGATAGAGTTACGGTAATTCCCTTGTTCTGCCTAATTCACAGGCTCAGTTATCCTTTTTTCTTCTTCTTGGGAGGGTGCTTGTAGAGAGTAGGTTTGGTGACCGTTGTGTCTTCAGTAAGAGGTCGCATCACCGCTTCCTTTCTCTCTATGCTTTTCTGTCTTCCCTTGGGGACCAGGGAATCTTAGAATTTTCTGCTTGGAACGTTTCTCGTACGTTTACGTTGGTCGATAAGCCTCACGCTTCCTAGCCCTATTGGTGGAGTCAACCGTATATCCTTATCCTGGTCGATAAGTAAACATACATATTCTTACAAGCTCTGACGAGCCCCTTAAATAGCAGCGAGCCTTCTTACAAGTTAAGCGGAAGCTATCGCACCTGATCGCCCTCTGTCTGTTCGTTCTGCTCGGAATAATCCTTCTGCCCGGCTGCGCTTCAACACAGTTACACTCCTTAGTCCAGAGTTTCTCGTTGCTACAACTTCATGTATAATACGCGGGCTAAACATGGCACCCCGTCAAAAAGGTATTCAATAGCCCTTCCTTGGTCGACACTCACTTTGATAGTTCACGTCTTATCAATGACAATATGGAACTAGAAGACAAGACTCCAGGAGCTCTCGGGCTCTGAACGAACGCCCTCCCCTATAGGCTCAAACGCTGGATCCTCCCCTATCAAGGTATATAGCCAAGTACCACTCTACAGAAAAAGAGAGAGGAGGTTATTCTCAATTACCAAGTAGCTTAACTACCCCCTGCATAACCAAAAAAAAGAGTAGCGGAGAACAATTGAACTGAGATCCATACGATCCAGATTCATTATCTGTAGTGGGATCAGTCTCATCCGCCAAAACGAACCTCTTCGCTCCACATTCCTCTGCTCTTTCTAATCAATGGGAACCCCTTTCTCCATCCACCGGGCTTGGACCCTATTTCCCGAACACAGACAATCATCTGAACAACTAGATCCTATCGATTTGGGTCATGGAAACCTGAATTTCTGTACGAAATGGTTCCTTCCCTTCCTTTGCCAAAGAATAGGAATGAACCAAGTGCCATAGCCCCTTCTTTCCTACCTGAATCAAGGAAGCCAAACCCTCGTGCCAAAGAATGCGGAATGGAATGCCTTCTTCCTCTACCTCAAAACTCTTCATGCGTACTTGACTAAAAAGCTTAATGTTTTCAAAGGGAGAACATTTGCTCCAGCTCCTCCATCTACTAGAACTCTGTTGATCGGGACACCATTAACCTCAGTCTTGATATATAGTGGTCGAATGTGCCTAGTCATTCTAGCAGGGGGTTTCTCAAAGGTCACCACAGCTGATCTTTCATCCCCAGATGAATCTTCTGGTTTAATCACATCTCCATCCAGTCCTTCCTTCTGTCTTGACTTCTTTTTTGAAGGGAGAGTGACCACCATAATATCTCGCTTCTGACCATGCTCGAGCTCTGGGGACTCCTCGGCCATTCTAATCTTTAGGGGATTAACCTTTTCCACCCAGACCTAGGTTTGATACCCTTTATCAGTAGTTCTAGATGATTCAGCATAGGTTTTTTGGTCCATACTTCTTCGACGCCTTTCTCTCAAGCTCATTTATTCGGTCGATATGCTCTTTTCCTCGCCGATGTTCCTCTGGTACCTTGTCATCCTTTCTCCTAGGTGACAAGGCCTCTGGTAATTTTGGCCGAAGACTGTCCCCCATCGGCTTTCTTTCTGGAATATATTCTTCCATATTCAAGCGACGTTTTACTGGTGCTCTGTCACTTGGTCCAGCTTTGCTTTCAAAAATGGGCCCTCTTCTTGCCCCCAGCCTATCCTGAACAGATTTGCCTCGACCTTGTCTTTGTGCAGCTCTTTCCTCGGCTAACCTTCTCGTCTCCTGTCTCACTCGCTGCATTCTTCTTTTTTGGGTCTTAGTCATCCCAGAACCTCCCATTACAATCTTCTGAATACTGATAAATCTGGAGTAGTCCTTATTCTTATGTCGAGGACTGTGTTCTTGCCAATTTTGGTCTGGACTTTTAGGTATGAAGAACTTGGTGGCCCTCGAGGAGGATGGCTCACTTGGCTCGGGTGCCTTGCCTATTGCTTTAAAGCAAGTTTTGCAGGAAGGACAAGTGATCATGGATTCTTTTTTCTTATTGCTGTTGCAGAGGTGGAGACATCTGAACCTCCTTTTCTGTAAGCCAAGGTATCTAGATCTCCTTCCCTTTCTTACTCTCGGCCAACTGCAGTTTCTGGGAGGGTTTTTGAGGATCTCTCTTTTGCATCTGACCTGACCCAAGATCGTCTTTAAAATTCGGCCTAATTGCTCCAATGGAGGACGAACACGGCTGAATTGTCTTCACTAGCACCTTCTTTTTCTTTTCCTTTAGCTGGGAATAGGAGCTTTCCTTCGTTGATAGCCCTTTTGCACCAAATTCCGGAAAATGACACAATTATAGGTCGAATGTTTCCATGAATGAGGATATTTGCAATATTCCTTTCCAGCTCTATCTTCGGCCGATAAAAGAAACCTTCGCGCCTCCGGAATCACAAATTGACGTAGATGATAGAGGCAGAGCAGACGCTGTGAATAGGGCTTACTCCTTTTCCTTAGCTTCACTCTTAGAGCACTTGCCCTATCTAAGAACAAGCCGGGTAATCCCCTATCTATTTCGCTTTCTAGCCTTGTACTGATGCACACATCTACCGCTCTGAGCAAGGTATTTTAGCTCACACGAGAGCCAGAAAGCTTTCCTTAAGATAATTCGCCCCATACAATAGAAAGACCATTTTATAGGTTAGTTACCCCATCATAAGTAGGGCTAGCTTGTGAATGTCGCGTAAGGCCTCCCGCGTGGAGAATGAACTAAGCCAATGCCAGACGATGGAAAAGTGATTAGCTTCCCTAATAGAAAAGGGAGGGCTTACCTTACTTATACTGACTCTAATATAATAGGCTTGCCTTAAGTAAAGGTGAAAAAGTCCCTACTACTAGTGGGCGGAAGACCACTCAGTTAACTCAACTAGAGATAATAACTATAACCAACACTTATAAGAGTTCTCGTATGCACTATACATACATGAGTGAAGTGACTTCCGGGGGAAGGCACGAACGGACTCCTTATACTACTGTAAGCATATGAAGGAATGGGCTCTACTCTCTCTGAATGGAGAGAATAAGTTCTACTCTTTCACTGGCTGCTATCTTACTAAAGAGTGGTCCTCTCTTTGCTACCCTCTCGTCACTCGCTTCCTTTCGAGAAGACGAAGAGGATGACACTGGGGATCGTTCTTACTTAAAGAAATTCCCATGAGCTGCCTTGAGCCGGTAACTCCAAAATCGATGATTCTTGGCCACTGACTTACTGCTTTCATTCAAATGCACTGATGCGTAAGACATTGAGTTGGACTACTTTCCTTCTGGTAATGCCTTTCTTTCCCTGCCTTGCCCTTCTCAGCTTCCTTCTTTTTCCTCCCACCCTGGCGCTTGCTTTGTCTCTGCCTATGCTCTAGCTACCTACTATGCTTGCTCCAGCTGCTGCCATCTTTGCTCCAACCTTGACCTTTGTGGGATCCACTGGCATTGGTTCTCGAACTGAAACTGGAAATTTAACCAAAAAGTCTGCCTTTGCCACAGGCTCTGCTGCGAGCTCCGGTACTCGAATTGCCTCGGATGTTGAAACAAGCTTTTGAGTGCTTTAACAGGAGGTCAAAAAAAGAAAGGGCATAAACCACGGAAAGCTCAGGAGATTCTTTTCCACAGCTATAAGTGAAATCGGATGCCACATATCCATCTTTATCAGTTGGTGGCTACCACTATAGAAGTTGAAGTTTCGGGGGAAGATTGGCACCCTATTTCCCATCCGGAAACGTCCCCAACTAGACTCTATGAAAGTAGCATATACGGTCGAAGGAACTCAACCTCAGTCAATAGCAGCTACTCTGACTGTTGACTGTTCACCCGAAGGAATTCGACGCGCTGGAATGGCACACTTTCTTTCACTGGGTTGATCATTTGCTGCAACGGCACTGGATCGCGAGGAGAAGAACTTCTCAGTCTAAGGCGAAAGCCTATAACTTTGGCTGGAAAGAAAGAGAACGACAACTCCCTATTCAATTCCGTGATTTCATCCCTTCACTGTCATAATATATGGAATCTCTATCCATAGCTTTCGTGTCTATCCTGCCGCTTGATTCCACTGCTGCTTATATCCCTTTTGCCCACTCCACTTTCTTAATACATAGTATAAGGCTATCTAAAGCACTTCTTCCCGGACTCAAGCTTTCAAGGCTTGAGAAGTCACTTGCTTTTGTGTAAGAGCCAGGTACTTATACTGAATTGGAAGGGGAGGAACTCAGCGCACTCCAACTCAAACCTCAGAAAAGGTAAAGAAAGATTCAGCCCTTTAACCTACTATCCTAAGATAGATTTTTACCTGAAAAAAGTGACTGCAACTTCAATTGGCTAGCTTGCCCGAGAACGGAACGAGAAATAACCCTATAACTCACTCTATCCCTAGCTTACTTGCTGATTGTCACATGTGAATATTCATACCTTGGAAAAGAACTGAAAGCCACTGCAAGAGTAGAGGCCTACCCCCAGGAAAATTATATGCGCTTGCCTTAATACTTAAACCCCTTTTTCGACAATTGGATCGGCGCTTAGAACTCCATCACTGGCAACTCGAACTCGCTTGAAGATAGAAGCAAGGGAAGAGTACAATGCTTAACCGGAACTATCCTCGATGCCCCTTTTTTTTCCTCATCTATTACTATTAGTCCTGTAAGACATCCTATTAGGAGGGGAAAGGAAAGAAACTCCCCCATGTAAGGGAATTCCCCATGGATAGCTTGCCCCAGACCCAGCTTTTGAAGTTGAGCTAGAACCAGCTTTCTCCCGCTTTCAGATAATGAATATTCTACCCGTTCGTGCCCCATCCTCCCATGGGTCACTCACTCCTATGATTAGATATTCAGAATAAAGGAGATTCCTTGTGTGAAGTTCTGTTAGGTTCTTACTAACTGATAGTACGAATAGTAAACACCGTACCAGAGCATTCAAGATCAAAGTTCGCAGCTCTCAATGAAATCCCTAGCTTTGCGAAGCGATCTTGTTCCAATAATAATATAATAATGAAATGAAGAAGGCGACCAAAGGGAGATCGAGTGAGAACGAGAGGAAAGGGGAAGGAAAATACTGATGCTTTTCTCAAGGAAAGGAATGAACTCGAGTGAGAACGTTTAGGAACGAACTCGAGTGAGAACGTTTAGGAACGAACTCGAGTGAGAACGAGAGGAGTGGGAGCGAAAAGCCAGGATCGCTTGGTAAGCAAGCAGGCTTAACTCCCAGTTCTTTCTCTTCTTTCTTTTTTCAAGTCACGAGAAGAAAGGTTGAAATCCGGACTGGATCTGGGAAGCGCTGGTTCGAGCCCAGCTCGTGACAAGTCTCAATTACATCGATCCTCCCCTCCGCGACTGGCATATAGCCATGATTGGAGCTTCTTAAAGCTAAAGCTTAGGCTACTACCTATAATATAGATAACCTACTACTTAGCTAGTAAGCAAGATTGTAACGTCTATGGAATCAAGTCAAGTTTTAAGTTTGATTTCGCCAGGCGAAGAAGAAGGATTAAGAATCTCTGAGTCTGTGAAAGTGTTTCTTTCTTTTTTATTTCGATGTCGGTCAAGGCCCCTCCTTAGTACGAGAGTTCCTATTATATTAGCTAATTCCCTACTGCTTAGGCAGTCGATACTAATATCACTTTCTATTGAAGTAGGTCATAGAGTAAGCCTCCTTAAAGGTCCTACTCCGGGAAAGGCGCAAAAATGCCGAGGGAGTGAAATACTTTTTAAGTGAAAGGTCTCGCTCGCTTTCTTTCTGAATCTGCTTTCTCTATTGACATATAAGAGTCTCGACTTGAGCGCGACGCCTGCTCTAAGTCCTGTAAGCAAACTTCTCCAACTAAATAAAATAAGCGCTAGCTTTAGCACTTTTTCAAGACAAGCACTAAGCTAAAGCAAGAGATGCCACAGGAGAATCAGCGGAAGTAACTGGATAAAAAAGAGTCGCTAAAACAAAAGCAGAAGCCGAGGCGAGCGAAGTGAGGACGGGGGAAAGGTTACCCTTTCGACATTCAAAGTGCGAAGTAGTTGCATTGGTAAACAAAACCCCTTATGTTGCTTTCCATGTCGTATCAGGCAAAAGGGGCCAAACGAGGGCTCCCTATTTCTATTGTAGAGTTTCTTTCTTTCATACATCAAGCTCTTCTTTGGGAAGACCATCGGGGATGACTAGCATTCATTCATTGCCTAGCAGCTCACCGGCTCCTTGATGCGGATAATCGCTTGTTAGGGCCTTTACCTTCGGATTGGAATTTTGAAAGCCAGTCAAAGGGGTTTCGGACTATTGGCTTAGGAGTGTGAGCAAGAACACAAGCAAACAGGAATTGGGAGTTAATGTCTACGCTCTTGACGATAGGTATGATGGGAAAGGAGGAAATGCTATTCGTGCCGGTGAATCGATAGGTTCACTTTCTGCCTGACCTCTTAGGTAAGTGAAGTGGAAGGCTCTGCGACCTCTACCACTAGTGCCGGATCACCTGATCATCGCCCTTGTCTTCGTCTCTTCTGGGTAAACTGCTCAACCATAGGAGAAAGTCCTCTGCTCCGCTATTGATAGATCAACAGGTGGAGCTGGATAAACTTCACCTACATTCCGATTCCCAATCATGGATGAGCCTCCTCTACGGATGCAAAGAACTCCTGCACCGTTCTGCGCCTTTTTGAATGAAGCGCCTAGCTTTGACGCTTTCTTCTTACCCACGCGAGATTCTTACCCAGGTGAGAGCTCCGCGTCCGTCTTGGACTGAGGTATGTACCTAAGTCTTGAAAAGTAATTGCCCAGGCCTAATAAACTTTTTTATTTGAATCAAGAACCTCTTACCTCTTCAATTTCAAAGAGAAAGAAGAGAAGGTCTTCTGGCAATATCAGGCATACTACTACTAATCGATTCTTTAGCCATTCGTGATCGAATACAACCTAGGAACAGTTGTACGCCTACATAACCTATCTCCCAGACCAAGGAAGACTGGAGAGAACCTTTATGACATTCTTGTGGATAAAGCAGTCGGTGAAGCTTTTTCTTATGTTGTTTAAGACCCCTTATCGGGAAACTCTGGCAAGGTCTATTATTCCCAGTGGGTGCAGGCTTCATCGAAAGGCTCTCCTTATCGTACTGATGTAAGCTTTAAAGCGATTTGTCTTTTCAAAAAGATTAACACACCCACTCAGATTGTGCCCTGTCAAAGTCTCAAACCGGAATTATACCATGGCGCCTTGAAAGGGGTTACTAGACAGAACTAGGAAGAGCCACCTCCCTCGGAACATGCTGTTTAAACTCCTTGTCTTGACCTTAGGGAAAGACCTGTTATCCAAATAGTATTCTCATCGCACATTGTCAAGGTCCTACTCACTCCAGCCTAACTTGCAAGCCGATGATACTAGCGTCCATTGGACCCACTAAGGTATCTCAAGGTAGGGCTTGGTTCCGAAACATCTAGAACTAATAAGGGCAGCAATCGTCACCCTGATCGTTGTCAGGTCCTCTTCCGGCGTTTGTGTTTGCCGGTTGTGACTCACTTCTGTTCATTTTAGCCAGTGAGTTTTCTTACCCTCCTATACTTTCAGTCAGATAAAGGAAACGGGCTTGTGCTGACGAGGAATACCGTCTTCAACTCGGTTCGCATAGCATCAATGATTTGGAACATCACTCTATGAGAATTCCTCAAAACCGTCTGTAAGCTCGATGTTAGCTCTGGAAAACCTTCAAAAGCATCTTGTATGGCTCTCTTTCTTTGGGCAGGACCTTGTCACCTCAACTGCTTATCCTGCGCTTCCTCTAAGATCGGCAAGAAGTAGTGACCCCGACCTTCGTAACTCTCCTCTGCAGTCAAGAAGTTCTGAGTCTCTGTTCACCTTAAGGATTTCTCAGCTTGTCATAAGGTAGTTCGAGTCGAGGGGAAAGCCGGCTGTAACATCTGGGTTAGAGTGATTCCTTGCTTTGAGGGTTTTTAGCTTTCCTGTAACTATATTAGGAGCAAGACCTGTGTATGCACGAGTCCAGGTAGTTCAATTTATATGAGTTAGTCTAGCTGTCTGAGCTCCTTTTGATAGTTAGTGATGGGGCTATTTCCAGTAGCTCAATCACGAAAGGTAGTTCCGCTTCTGAGGATGTACTCCTGTAACCAGTTCTCAGAGTAGGAGTTGTTTGCTTGCTTTCCCGATTTACCTTCTTAGCCCGGAATTAGACTTTCGATCCAATAAACTGTTGGTCTTCATACCAAATACCAATCAACTATATCTGTACAGAGAAGCTTTCTTCTTAACACTACCTTCGAGAACCATTCATTTAGATTGAGAAGATTCCAGTCACCTTTAGCAGGAAGATCTTTATAAGTTTTTGCAAAGCAAAGCAGGTTAGAGTTCGAGTTCCTAAGTAGCAACCATAGAATGGAAAGCCAAGAGGAATCGATTTAGCAGGGACATACCAGGCCCTTCCGGACCAGAAAGACAGGTTCCTCAGATCTTATCTTTACAGTGGGATCTCAATTCTATCTGATAGCTAGTTATACCATTTCAGACCTTGTGTAATATGTAGCAAGAAGCTGACGGAACTGGCAATAGGAGATAGCTTTCAAACACATAGGTACAGGTTATCAGCCAATTCGGAAAAAGACTGTCAAACTTCCCAACAAGCAAGTCTGTCTCTTCTTTGCCCGGGCATCTTTATCCAGCAATTCAAAGAAGCATTCCCAGTATGACTTGCCTAGCTCTGTGGGAAGCTGTTATTTAAGAGGATGCTGTGGGAATAAGCCCGCTAGTGAATCAGCAGGTATAGAAGAAGCAGCTATGTTTGCAATAAAAGGTGCTTTCGTATAGGTTACAGAAAGAATGGCTTTTCTCGTGTGTGAAAAAGACCAAAGAAGAAGGCCCTTGCGTGTTAGATGTTGCTTGTGCGTGCCAATTTCCTATTATAATAAAGCCGCTAGTGCTCTAATGATGCGGCCTCGCTAGCTTTCAGAAAAAGAAAAAAGAAGACATAAACTTCATTCACACGATTTTCTCTCTATAAAATGAAAGAACGCAACCGCGGGACAGAGGAAAGAGAAAGATTTTGATCTCCGATTTGGGATCCCGCACCAGATAAGCCAGCCGTTGAGCCGGCTTACTCGCCCACCATGTCAGTGCCTTCGGGTTAGTTATTTATGGAGTTCTTTCAAGTTCTTTCTGTCATAACAATCCTCCTTATGGAAATGGAAGTAGGGGGACTTTTTTTTAATTCCTGATCTATCCGCTTTAAAGAAGGCAGGGGCCACCTAGGAGGACGAAATCGGGGTCGAAGTAGTAGTGCCTTATGATTATGAAAGCACCGCAATCCATTGACAAGCGATTATAGGCCAGACAACGGAAAAAAATCTGTGCAGACCTTACCTTATTCGATCGATTCAAGAGGCATGAAACTTGAAGGACAAGCTTCACTACCCTCACAATGCTAGAAGGTGCTAAATGAATTGGCGCAGGAGCTGCCACAATCGCTTTATGGGGAGCGGATGTCGGGATTGGTAATGTCTTTTTCCCCTGTGAGTGATGCTATGTGTCCTCTGATGTGAGCAATCCAATGATCAAGCCAGTGAAAAAAATGCCTTTTATCTGCGTATATTAAATTACCTCTTTTATTTACTGTCTAGAGTGTAGTCTAGCTTCTAGGTTTAGTCCTACTTATAGGCCAGTTTCTACTCTTTTTCCTGGGGATTTAGTTCTAGTCTTAAGGCTTTGCGAGCCAGGCCCAGTAGTGTTATTCCCTATAATGCCAGTCTAGGATGACTAGTCTTATTCTTCATATTACCTGTGTAGGTAGTTGTCTTTTCCCTATTTACTTTTTTTTACCAGGAGAAGGGACGAAGGAAGGATATAAGACGAACTAAAGAAGTAGTTCGGGGAAGATTCGGCATAAAGGTCTTGGATTCGGTTGAAAGAGCTCTCCTGAGCGACAACGGGAAGAACGAAGCGATAGCCCTGACATAATTCGGGGCTATCGCTTCCGTTCTCTTCTCTCTCTTTACCTCTTCTTTTTGACCTAACTTCAAAATCTTTTATGCTCGGCCATACCAACATGGGAAACCTAGCTTCCCTCCCTTTGAAGTGCATTTATCAGATCAGCTCCCCGAGTCACTAGAAAGAGGGTGAAAGGCCCACTACTTCTTCATTCATGGCCTATTTTTTTTGTTTTGATTGATCTCCCTTTCGTATTCATTCGACCTGAGGCAAAAGAGAAGTCATACAAAGAAAGGTTCTTTCATGCAATGCATAACGGGCAGGCCTCCTATGGATTCCTCCAACTCAATGAATGAAGGGAGGAGTATGAGGAAGGCCGGCTTTCTATATGAAGATTCAAACAAAAAGAAAAAGGGTCAAACCCTGAAAAATCTGACTGAATGAGGAAAAACTCTTTATGTGGTCTCACTTTACCACCATCTGAAATGCGCGAAACTTCGATTGGTGGAAGCCAGTCCATGAAGATTCTCCCTTTTCTTACGTGCAATTCCCCTCTTTCGGTAAGCATCCAGTATCTCAGCAAATGAACATTTCTCTAAGCTTTATCCTGTAGCTTATACGTCGTTTGAAAGCTGCTTCAAGGATCCAACGAATAGCTAAGGTTTGTTGACGATCCCTGGCTACAATCCCAGGGACATCATAAATAGTACCTGCTACTCCTACTTTTTCCACTTCGCATATGGGCTTTATATTCTCTATGGCGTCAACCATAAGTTTGATTACATCGCGTTCAGTTCGAGCTAGGCGATGAAAAGTTTGATAAACAATAGCACGAACTCTCGTTCTTTTACCTTCTTTCATGCGAAAGTTGACCAACTTCTTGATCAATTGTTTTTGCTCACCATCCAAGACCCCCATATAGCTGAGAATTTCCGAGCAATTGGAAGCCGCTTTCGATGACGAGGCCGATAAATTGATATTACGCAATCGTTACTGTCCATCTTTATCAGCCAAACTCCCTGTTTCCATCTTTCCTTTCTCAATTACATCGACCCTCTCGCTTCGCTCGAGTTACTTCATACCTCTCACAAGCGCTTCGGAAGAACTTTTGAAAACGAAGGTAGACCGCTTCGGAATTGCACCCCTTTTTTATCGCAAAGATCATATCATCAGCATATCGTAGATAGCATAGGTTTTCCTCTTCATTCAAAAGTTCCCGAATCTTAACATCAAGCTGGTGAAGAAAGATATTCATTAGAACAGGAGAGAGGGGATACCCCTGCGGTATACTTCTGTCTGATATGAATAGTCATTTCCACTCTTGTCTAATATTGGAGTTTTAAGGAAAGCATCTATAAGCTTGACTAGATCTTCATTCTCCTCGCCTAGAAAAGATTGGAGAACCGAAATAAGTAGCCTATGATCTATGTTGTCGAAGCAACCTACGATGTCGGCTTTGATTAATCTATCGATGGGACCCCATTTCTCCATCTCCGAAAAAAAGGTAATATGCCCCCGTGCGAATGGTAAAGAAAGGATTCATCGAAGACGATATCTAATAACGTAGAAAGAGCCTCCATCACTATCCTATCCTTGCGCGCGGGTTGAGTAATAGGGCGAAGTTTATTGGGTTTGTTTGGTTTGGGGATAAATGATCTAAACATCGGATGAAAACCAAAGGTCGAACTCAAAAGTGCATTCTTTATCTCAAAAAATTCCCCCTCGGCCCGAAAATTGCCATTTGCTTTTCCATTCATAGTCAGTTAGAAGGACTAACTTGAAAAACTAATTCTTTCTCTTTTCAGTAGGCGGCTCTTCGCGGAGCGGTATACCGAAAAAAAGAAAAGCCTTATCGGATTGGAATCGATGACTTAAGCCTCTTTCTTAGGGCAAGAGCGTGACTCTTCTTTTTGAAGCTTAAGACTCAAGAGAAAGAGTGTCCCTTTGGGCTACCTTTTCTCTTAGATGAGAGCAAGCCCGCCTAAAATAAGAAAGAGTCTCGGTCGGTCGCCCTGTAGCCAGTGACTAGTCTCGCTATGGAGCTACGTGAAGACCGCCACTGTACATTTTTCTTTCAAAAGATGAGAACACGCCCTTTACTTTTACTAATATAATAGAAGGTAAGGCAAAAGCAAGAGTGAAACTACGAGCTAAAAGCAGGCATGCTCCTATTATAAGATAATACGATACCACCTCCCACTTTTGGTCGTACTTGTTTGATGAGCTAAGCCTAAGCGCCCTATAAGTAAAAAGCTAGCCTTACAACTAAAAGCAAGGTCGAACCCTCTTTTTCCTGTGCTTTACTAGTAGGGCTAATGAACGACCCTTTGATCTATGTCGTTCCCAGTTCAGCCAGGTCTGATTAGAAATGCTAAAATGAGTGGAGCGAAGGGCTTTATAGGGATAAAGGGGATATGGGCGAGCTTTAATTGAAGCAGGGAGTCAATTAACAACGAGGCCGTAGTTTACTAATAAGGACTATTGCGACTAATATAGCTACCCCGAAGAGAAGGAAGGCCACAAACAAGAGCATATTTTTTAGATATCCCCACAATTAGAGCTATTAGCTTAGCTGGAGTTTTGCTTGGTCGGCTGAGTACGGAACGCTAGCTCTCTCTACTTTAATACTTCGTTCGCTGCTGGCGCGGAGTAAGACATGCCACCTTAATGCACTAGCCAGTTAGAAGGATTTGAACTATTACTGAACCGGCCTTCGAGACGAAAGGAACGAAAGCAGGCAACATGAGTATGCTACTTCCTGCGAGAATGCATTATAATGGTTTGTCATGTTCCTACTCCAACTCCTGCGAGAATGGCCCTCCCTACTACAGACTACGCTCGGAAAGTCGGTGATAAGCAAGAAGAGAAGAATTTGAAAGAAGAAAAGAGAAGTCCCGAGAAGTACTTCACTTAGCCTTTCTCTAGTAGTTCTTCCCCTCCTTCCTCACTACGCTTCGCTTGACTTGAGTTGGGAAGAGTCATATTCATATTCCTATTATAAAACTCCCCGTAATGCTTGTATTCCCTTACTGAACGGAAGGAACGGTTCCCCTACTCGCTTGCTAATGGACTATAGCCGGAACGAAGGCACTGATTATATACCAAGTCTTTCCTATTCTCCTAGTCTCGCAGTTGTCAGCTCCTTAGCTTCTATATTCATACCCTTTCCCCTTTATCTAATAATAAGGTAAGCTTGTTTGTGTTCGGGCTTTCGAGTTGGATATCACCATATACTAGTGCTAGTGCGGGTGAAAGCCTCGATAAAAAAAAAGGCTTAGCCATTTCCTAGCAACACCTTTGTTATTACAATTACAGCAAAAGACTAATTAAGTATGAGAGATAAGAGAGAGCTTTCGCGGCTCAGAGAAAGGCCAAGATGGGTGATGAAAGGAGTCTTTCTGCGCCTTTCTTACTACGCTCCTTTATTCTTTATTCAAGAAAGGATCTATTTGGCTACGGCTTTCTGTTGTTCTTTTCTTTCAGCTACTTTCTCTGCTTAAGTCTTTCCGCTCGCTGGTTCCGATTCCAATAGTGATTCTTCTAGCCTTCCTTTCGATTGATTGGCTAAGGGACAAAAAAAAAGAAGCTTAGTTAACAGAGACCGGAGGACCAGAAGAGGTTATTAAAGGTACAGTGGAAGGCGAGCTATCGAGTTGGCTTTCGGTTCCTTCCTTGGCCTTAGCTTGTGCCTATTCCATGTCCATGGGCTTTCCCTTTTCCGCGACCATAGATGAGAGCAACGGCAGGGGAGCTTAGCTTACCTAGTCGTAGTCGTGCAGCATTCGTTATAAGGCTATTGTTTAAACGCGCCCACTCTACTCAATTCATTCAAGAACACGGTTTAAACGCTTAGTAGAACTCATTTAAAGAAGCTTGAGAGAAGGAGAAGCTAACACGCCAGGAAAGATGAGGCTCTGCAAGAGAGGACGGAAGGTACCAAATTAGGGGTTTTAAAATAGTCCATGAGCTCTAGTTCCCCTGCGATTACTTATTCGAACTTCCTTCTAGCTAGTGGAGCATTTGTGCTTTTCTAGCTCTTTCTCTTGCTTTTAGGGAGTTTATTTTATAGACCATTTGCGCTCTTGTTACGCCTCTGGTCAAGGTAGAGAAGGGGATGTGGCATGCCATGCCAAACAGGAATTCGAATTCGTTCTCATCATCACAGAAGCTAGCTCATGCCTTTTTTAATCCTCAAATCAAAGAGGAACTCGAAATCACTTTCCTTTTTTTTGCTTTCGTTGCGATATAACCGCTCTGAGTCTGCTTCCCGGTCTAGTCTCAGGTCTGTCTCCCCGTGCCTTCATTGGAGGAAGGAATAGCCTCACCTCAAGTTCGTTCTTTTAGGAGCGGATCCGTCCTTTTGCAGGAGTTCCAGGATTGATGAGAGCCTAAGGACGGGTTGTATCGATGGATTCCTTTTCTTTCGTCCCCCGCGGGCCTGCAGCTGCCCTGAAAGCCTCAATCCTCGTTCTAGACCCTGCTAGGGATATGGCTTTCTAGCCTCTCTAGTGGTCAAATAGTGACTCGCACTCTTTCCTATTTTCAGATTCAAAGCAGCGAGCACCGAAGGAAAGTAGAACTGAACACCTAAATAAGCAAAAAAAGAGAAACAGCTTTTTTGCATTTTGCAGTAAGCTCACCAGCTTCAGTAAGTCAGTTAACAGACTTGAGCAAGTCTTCCTTGGACGAGTTCCTTCAGTTAGATAGGTGAAGTTATATAGGCTAGCGAGCCACATGAGCCTAGAAGTTGAGTGAGTCTCGTCAACAATTCCTTGAGTCTCGAACCCAGCTAATAGCTTGAGCCTAAAAAGTCGAGAAAGGCTAAGCTTACTTTGCCAGCGTCCCTCATTAGCTCTCCTTTTATATGCACACACGTGCGCGAGCCGTCTCAGAGAAGGAGTGGCTTCCGGCCGGCTTATACTGCTTGAGTTCCAAGGGGTAAGACGAGATCCTACGGTTCACTTTTTTTTTTTTCTTTAGCATCCCACTTCACTCCACAAGGGGAATATTACGTCCAGCCTTACTATAAATATAGACCCTGGAACTTCCAAGGCCAAGAAGGAAGACCTGGATGATCCGTTGCCCTTCCTTTAAAGGCCCCGAGTGAGTATCCAAAGTAAGTAGATGCCCCTCCTTTCCAGGGTTAAGAACCGATTCAAGTAAGGAAGATTAGCCCGGCCGAGTTTCAACTTCCTCTACGAAAGTAGGCCCTTCCAACCGGACCATAAAGAGCATGTCTTCAACCTTTAACAGAACCCTCACCCTCAGTAGGGGCTTCTTCTTTTTGGAGAGATCCCCGTTCTACTACTGGAAAGTTAAGTCAAGGAAAGCAAGTAAGCCTGCGATTGGAAAGCTAGCCAGGAAGGAAAGCAAGAAGGCCGGGTTTAGCGAGGGAAGAGTAAGTAAACCAGCACGGCACACACTCGATTGAAGCGATTGAACAGATTCCGCAGAGCGGTCGATTGACGATAGAGAAGGGGGATTACGAAGAATCGTAAGACAAGACTCTCATATTCCCTCCTTCGGACCCTTGGCTACACCATCAGTCATTTCCTTTGGAACTACCCCATAACGTTCTGTTGCTTGGTCCTTCACAAGGTTCCAACCACCACACCAGAAGCCGGCATCTCTTAAGGAAAAACAGCGGGAACGCGGTCGAATAGATCAATGGTTGGACCGCCCAAAGCTTATAGATCGGTTGGCGCTGGATCTAGGGCATCGTACTAAGGGGATATATACTCGGCTCGCTCAAGGCATTCCCTAAGCTATGTTTCGAGCATTTGCTCAGCTGCGGAGTCAATTCAATGCCATCTTCAATCCCTTCCCTCACAGCTCCCTCTCTCAGGGCATTCTCCGCCTATTCTCTTTCTCTCCTCAAAGGCCCCGCAAGATGTTCCCTCTGTGGTTGTCCTTTTCAAGAGAACTCAATCCGGGAACTCGTTAAAGAACGGGCCTTTGGACTACTGGTGATCTGAGCTTTTGTTGTATGACCCAATGTAGGTTTGAATCCTCATACATCAGAGCAAGTAGGCATCCGGGTCCGATCGCAGGCCAATTTGCTTCCTCTCCCAATTTTATTAATAATAGATACTCTCTTTCGTTAAGTGCATTGTGTATGTGTCCAATCATACGGTCTGGCCCTCTCAATTACATCGACCCTCTCCCATTGGGGTCAATGCCCGGGTTGGGGATCCTGCTCTCTCCCTCATCCTTGCGAGGATGTCACTTCCTTTAAACTTTTTAGTGTACATAAGTGGAAGACAAGGTAAATGGCAGCAGATAGATGGAAGAAGGAAAATGAAACCAACCATCCAATAGCGCGCAAGCTATAAAGAAAGACACAAGCCGCATAAACACCGTATTTTTGGCTGTAATTACCGATATTTCATTCATTAAAAAGATTTGTGTACCGGATTTTATTCGCTAGCCAACCACGCCTATTTGCTTGATTGGCTTATACATTTCCTTATGACTATCTTATAGCCTGCCATATACTATATTATCATATACCACGCCGTATACAGAATATCTCCTCCTCTGCCATATACAGGACTGCAGTAACTGGTGCAGGGGGCGGGGCAACTACTCTTTCTAAAGGAAGGGAATTGAAGGGATTACCCGCAACTGCTACTGCCAGCCTTGAACTTGCAGGAGACTTTTTTTCAGATGAAAGATGAGGGAATCAATATTTACATAAAAGCATTTTTGGACGGGCAGATGCAGGCAATTAACGATCTTACAGGTATATGCCATAGTAAGATGTAGCTTATGAATGCCTTTTGATTTGACTAAATCGGCCATTGAGCCAGAGTCCTGCACTCAAGAGAGCAAGTCCGAAACTCACTCCATACTACAGGAATCGGGACAGACTGATAGAGCATACCCGGAATGAAGAAAAGAAAAGGACCAGATGGGCTCAACCAAGCAAGAATACTTATTTACAATTATAGTGACGGAGAGATATCAGGACGGGAACCGGTATCGAATAAGCAAAAGAAGGGAACCAGTAAACAAACAAGACAGATAAGCAGGCAAAAGCTGTTTGAGAGGAAGCAAGCAGCTGATTGCTTTCGCATTAGAGACTGAGAAGGAAAAGGAAAGCAAACAAGCAACAAGGGATGCCATTAAGCAAGAGGAAGCATGCCCGCGCTCGACACATCTATTATTTTACTTTATAGAGTGAGATAGATACCTGTATCTAGTCCCGAATCTTCACTCAAACTATATATCACTTCGAGTGAAAGAGCCAGAAAGCCAGCCCTAACGCACTAAAAGCGCTAGCGTCAACAAAGAGAAGATTTTCAGCAGTTAATTACACTTCGAATGTAAAAAGGGCAGGATGTGGAAATCACTTATATTATCGGATCGGTAGTTCGAGATGGTGTTTGGGTATGATTAGGCAGCCCACTCGGGAAAGGACTTGGCTTCAGCTCCCACACCGGTTAGTAACCGAGATAAGAGTGAAACTAAAGCGGGAAGGAGATCCATTCCATCCCACTTCCAATGCCAAGTCTTAAGTCCCATCTAAAGCTAAGGACTACTCCGTGCTGAGGCCCTGTCACTTTAACAAGACAAAGACGGCTACCTCCCCCCAAGCGTCCTTTTATTAGGTCGGCATTTGGCTTATTATTTAGAATATGTATCTTGCCATGTCTGCTCCGTCTGCTGGTATAACATAGATGTCTTCTATGGCAATAGCCAATCAAGAAGCCAAAGCAGGAGCCAAGCCAGCATACCGGGCGAGGAAGAATGAATTCAATCTTTTGCTCTTCGAGAACTCAAAACGAGTGGGATTTTACTTACCTTCCTTTCCTGCTGTCATTCCTGTTGTCCTGAAAACAGGTTATTCTCGAGCAGCAAGAGGACATTCTCGAACAGTAACTTTTGGATTCGATGCTCTCCTTGGCCTTGTCTTTTCTCATGTATTCTATTCGCCTATTCTCTGTGCGTCGGTGTGGGTATCTTCTCCTATTGATTCATTTCCTTCCATGGAAACCCGGGAATTTTTATTTCCTTTTCGATGAATGGTTGCCTTCTTCTTTCTTACTGTTGACATGGCTTAATTCATCCGCATCCGCTGGAGGAATGGTGGAAGGGATCGATCCCATATCCGGTGAAAGGCCAAAGGCAGCATCTTACCTGGCAATTTCCTTATTAATAGAACCCAACTCAGCAAAGGCCTTAGCAAAGGCCGATGTCCCATCAGGCATCCTCCGCCATATAGCAAACCCTATTTCAAAGTGTGAGTTTTGTAAGCTCTTCGCTTTCACACTACCGAACATAACTATATTTGGCACGCAATCTAAATTCCTTGTTTGGAAGATAGATCTAGGAGAAAGCAAATGGTTTTCTGCGATCACATACGAAAATAGTTGAACTTGACATCCTGATACCGATAGAAACTAGAAATCCAATACAACAGCTGATCTTGCGACATCGGAAGATACCTTTGCGTCAGTATGTTCCCACGGAGCGGTTAAGAGAGGGGAAATTGAAGTCTAGCTGGCGTCTTTCTTATCAAGCCAAGCTGGTTATGAGAAACAACTATAGAAGCTAGTGGAGTGGCCAGACCAGAGGAGTTCCGATTCAAAAGATTCCGATTGCTGATGGATGATGGCGATGCCGAGGCAACTGACTTAGAAGCCTTTGCTTATGTTGTACTAGCAGCAGCTATGATTCTTCCTCCTATGGGTGAATTGGACCAAGGTCAGTGTTTTCGACTTCCCTTTAAAGGAGAGTTTAATTTCTTGTTATTGCGTACTTTTTACATCCTGAGATGCCTATACACTCTTCTTCATACGCTTCTTCTCTGACCAGAACGCTCGTACCATGCAACAAGAGTTCCAACCTCTTCTTTCTAACTAAAAGCAGATTCGCCGCAACGCAAACAGCTTATTCAAAGCCAAAAACCCTACTGACTGAATGGCTTCCCCGCTCTAGCTCTCTTTTTCTATAGCTTTCGCTACAAGTCTGACGCTCGCTCCCTAGGTTTTCTTTCACACTGCTCTTAAATACTATTTTTATATAGTAGCTACATAAAGATAGGAATATAAAGGAACTCAGTTAACTCAGTAAATCATCTGTGAACTCTTTCCTTCGGCTTTCTATTAACTCTTCTATAAGAGCTCTAACTCAGGAACAACAGAGATTCTTACCAGAAACCTAGCATTTCCAATCGGGGGAGGAATGAAATCAGTCTTCTAGGGAGGGGAGCGGAAGCATCTTCCCGGAAGTCCGGTATTCAAGTAATTGTTGAAGTCCCAGGAGGAGGATATGAAAGCAATTCAAAGGGGCCTTCAGCGGGGTAGTCTGTAATTGACTTAGTCCCAGAGCTCCGGAGTTGAGAGAGCAACTAAGGTAGAGTTATTCAAAGAAAAGGGCAGGCCCAGAAGAAGAGAAGCGGTCTGGAAGCAATTGAAAGAGTCCCCCCCAGGAGGAAATTCAAATAAGAGGAATGCCGGGACGGGACTCCTAGGTGAGAGAGACTAGGGCTACTAGCTTCTACCTTCTAGCTCCTAACTAAGAGAGAAGATGAGATGAAGGAAGTCTTTGGGGAGAACATCCAGCTAGTCACACAGCTTGAACTACTCTAACTCAGAACTCCCGCTAACCCGCTCTCCTACTCGTTCCGGGTATGGAACTCGCTCCCCAGCTCCCTAAAGAGGAGAGAGGCGGCTAGAAAAAGCCGATTCATAGCATTCCTCGGGCGGAAAGAACTAAGCAACTCTTCGACTATGGCACCTATCTATGTGTTTTCGAGGGCAGGAAGGAATTCAAAATTACAAAGGGGTTTCGGTAGGATTGCCTTATAGCCGACCAGTCCCTGGATAGTATAAGAAGTTTCTGCCTTTTTCATTCCTGAGTCCTTGTAAGCTAGTTAAGCTATTTAAAATAGAATTCCTCCCCCTATCTTTATATTTCGCTTTCTTCGCGAGTAATTTCTTATCCTTTTGGAAGAAAATCTCCCGTCGGGACAGCCGAGTTAGTTTCAGTGCCCGTAACAGCAGTTGCAAGCTAGCAAACAAGTGAGATAGAAAGCTCGCATTTTAGGGCCAATTAGGCCAATGGCAATCCAAGAGTCCATTACAGCCAGCGAGCTAGTTTAAGAGAGAAACTCTTTCTCGATCCAAGACAAAAGGAAGAGAAAGAGTGATAGGTTGCAGTACTTACTACTAATGACATCTCTTGTGCTAATCTTTTAGATCTATTGCAGGCCTAAGGCCAGTTGCGTTCCCTGGAGATGGAGTTGGAGTCGTAGGCCCATAACCTTTTTTTGCCCCTACAGTTCCAATCCAATAAACTCTTACATACCAAAGGAGAGATTCGCCCTATATAGAGAGGGAATAAAAGGGATTCTCGAGAGTGGTGAGTGCTAAGCGCTTTTCATGTCGTGTCAGACCATTTGCTCTCGATGACAGGCCCATTTGTTGCCTTTTTTGAGTCCTTTGAAACAGCTATTTAGTCTTGAGTTTCCTGTCTTGTACTTGACTTTGGGTAATTCTTTAAGTGGATAGTGGAGTGCCCTGGCGGTTATAATTAGAATATAATCTCTCTAGTACGACTTCCTGTAAGCCAGTGCTTTGACCTATTCTCTCTATTGCTAATAATGCTTTACCAGGCCAGGCCAGCCAATGGCTTTTCTTCTCAGTTAGATATGTATAGAAAGTTCCTTCCCTGGGGGAAGTTTTTCATACTTCCTCCTTTCGAGTCACTTCTGGCATCTAGTTCCATTGGATTCTTGGTGGATAGGGTTTCATAGGTCCCTAGGCGGGGATAGGTTGCTTTCAGTCTTCCTTCCTTTCCATACATTGGGACTTGTATTCCATCCTGATTAGTGTCTTTTCCATGGGAGGACTTGATATCAGATTCTATGGTAGGTCTAAATAGATAGATTGATTCATGTTTTCCATATATGGAGTAGGATTTTTCTTTCTTTTTGAAACAGCTATTGAGTTCCCTTGCCCTTGGATGGTAGGCCAGGGAAGAAGCTAGCCAGTGAGAGAGCAGGAGTCTTGTGGAGTTTGAAAGAAGTCAGTCCCTGTATCAAT